>OMLC01101538.1:0-10971 GCA_900302585.1 Regalecus glesne | reverse complement strand
CTGTCTATCTGTCCATAACCCTCTGTGGATGGGGGTCAGAATTCATCCACCGTATCCCTGCGTGTCGTAAGAGGCGACTAAAAGGGTTTTATGTCAGGAAGGGCTTCCGGTCATAAAACGTCGCTCCACAACAAAATTCATGGAGAGTCAATGACTTGGAGGAGACGAATCCATGGACCGGTCAACCCCCGCTAGCGGGGAAAACGGCCGGAATACAAATCCTGTTTGTGTGTGTGTGTCTATCTGTCCATACTGTATATAATGCACATATTTCCTACCCTACCCTGTTTAATGTTGTCTATACTACATGTTGTTTCCTGGATGTGATGTCTCTGTACTGTGCTCTACACTGGCTGCTGTTGCACCGCAATTTCCCCCAGTGGGACTAATAAAGGAATATCTTATCTTATCTTATCTTTGGTGCCAACCTAAAGACGTTCTTCATGGCTTCTCCAAACTCCTCCCGTACCTATTGCTTTGCCTCTTTCACTGCTGAGGCTGATCTCCATTGGGCCTGTTTGTACCTTGCAACTGTTTCTGGAGTCTCCCAGGAAAACTTATCGTGGAAGGCCTCCTTCTTCAGTTGAACGGCTTCCCTAACTGCTGGTGTCCACCAGGGTGTTCGGGGGTTACCGCCCCTAGAGACACCTATGACCTTGAGACCACAGCTCGTAGCCATAGCTTCAGCAATGTAAGCTTTAAACATTGGCCACTCTGGTTCAACGTATCCAACCTCCACAGGGATGCCAGGAAAGCTCTGCCAGAGGTGGGGGTTGAAGGTCTCCTGGACAGAGGCCTCCTACAGGCATTCCCAGTTCATCCGCATAATAGATTTGGGCTCACTGGGTCTGCCCTGAGGCTTCCCTCTCCACCTGGCCCAACTCACTACCAGATGCTGGTCAGCTCCCAAATTGTGGTCCAAAGCCACAAGGAAGGAGAGGAAAGAGCTGGTGATCTGAACGGCAACAAGGACGATGGAAATCCTGGGAGGGAGTGGTTGATAAGAATATAAGATGGACTGACTTGTGGAAGATCCCTCAAGCCAGGCCAAGCTTCCTCATTAGGGCCACCTATGACTGTCTTCCTAGCTCCAGCAAACTGTGTCTGTGGTATGGCCCCAGTGAAAAACTGCTAATTCTGCAAATGCCCTGAACTAGGGGTGCTCAGTAGGTCTATCGTGATCTACCTGTCAATTGCGAAGGTAGTGTGGGTAGATCGCATGGCATTAAGAAAATAGATGTCAGATAGGCTGACGTCTATTTTTTTAATGCAACAATACATGGAGCTATCAGCTGAGTGCATAGAAGGAGGGTTGTTGGGTATCGATTATCCTGAAGAAGGCCTTCAAAGATTTGGTAGAAGAGACAGAAAATGGGAGCATCTGGTTTTGGCTGAGAATTAAGGATAAGGTGTGGGGAGGGCAAGGATCAGCTGCAGGAGGTAGTAGGGAGTAAACCCTGCTGCAAGACACTAAACCCCTAACGGTTCCCCGAGCACCATTTGTTGGCAGCTCACTGCTCCTACATAATAGGATGGGTTAAATTGTAGAGGAATCCAAATGTCCCCTTGCCGGACTGATAAGGGGATACTTTTTTATTTATTTATTGTGGCTAGTGAAGTTTGAAATATTGTTTAAAAAGTTTAAAAAGTGCATCTAAATACGAACAAATATCTGAGGGTCTCAGTTACAGTCGCATTCAAAATTATTCAACCCCCACTGCAATTCAGGTTTATTAGTCAAATGTAAAAACTAGCAGCTGTTTACAAAAATAATATTCAAACAAGAACATTTTAAATTGCTCAACACAACTGATATTACAATTGGTTTCTCCAAATTTGATGCAACATGTAACTTTTTATTACTACTGTAGTCTCCAAATGATTCAACCCTCTGAATTGAATCCATCATAAGAGCACACTTTTGTAAATCAGGTGTGGTCTCAAGCACACCAGATGCAACCAATCAAGGGCTTCATTAGTTGTAACAAGTGTTCTTGAGATAGAAGACCTCAAATATCTGGACTGTTTACTGTGATATTTTATTTTATGTTATAAATATGGCTAAGTCAACAGAATTATCCAAAAAGTTCAGACAAGAGAGGACTGCCTTTTACAAACAAGGAAAATGATATAAATCTACTGAATGTTCCTCGACATACAGTTGGAACCATAGGTAGAAAGTTTAAAGTTAAAGGAACACTGGCTACACTACCTGGACGTGGCAGAAAGAGGAAACTATCGATAGCGGCCACTAGAGTCCCGAAGAAACAAGTGGTAAGAAACCCTCAACTAACTGCAAAAGAACTGCAGCAAGACATGGTTGCAGCAGGCACTGAAGTTTTCAGTTTCCACTGTAAGGCGCATACTTAACGCTGAAGGGTTCCATGCCCGAACTCTAAGACGTACACCACTACTGACCCAAAGCACAAAAAAAGTCAGCTCTAATTTGCTCTGAACTACATAAATAAACCAAAGAAGTTTTGGGATTCTGTTCTGTAGAGCGATGAAACAAAATGGAACTTTTTGGGCCTATAGATCAGCGGTACATATGGAGGAAGAGGAATGAAACATACGCTGAAAAGATCACCCTGCCTACAGCGAAGCGGTGGCTAAGTGATTCTCTGAGGGTGCTTTGTTTCCTCTGGCACTGGAAACCTGCAGTGTGTGGAGGGCAAGATGGATTCAATCAATCAGGAATCAGGAAATCCTGGGAGAAAATGTCATGCCATCTGTGAGGAAATTGAAGGTTGGCTGTCATTTGACCTTCCAGCAGGACAATGATTCTAAGCATACCTCAAAGTCCACTAAGGCTTGGTTTCAGAAGAAGTCCTGGAAGATAATAGAGTGGCCATCACAGTCACCTGACTTGAACCCCATTGAAAATCTTTGGTGGGATTTGAAATAGGGCGGTTGCAGCATGCAAACTCAAGAGTATTAGTGAGCTGGAGGCCTCGTCCATGAGGAATGGGCAATGATTCCACAGGAACACTACCAGAAGTTGGTGTCTGGCTATGCATCACGTTTGCAGCAGGTCATAGCAGCAATTACTAAAGATGTTTGTCATGATGGGGTTGAATAGTTTTGAGACTGTAGTAGTAATTAAAAGCAGCTTTTTTTGTTGAATTTGGAGAAACCAACTGTAATATTAGTTGTGTTGAGCTAGTTAAAATTTCTATTGTTTGATTTGTTGATTTTAGTCAACAGCCGCTAGTTTTTATATTTGACTAATAAACATGATTTAAATGAAAATAAAAATAAGAAAGAAAGAAAGAAAGAAAGGATTGCCTTATCAGTCCCGCAAGGGGAAATTTGGCGCTCAGGGAGCAGTTAGGGGTTCAGTGTCTTGCTCAAGGACACCTCGACATGCTATATGCAGGACCGGAGATCGAACCTGCAACCTTCCGATGGCTCGACGACCGCTCTACCCACTGAGATATGCCGCCCCCAAATGATTCCCTTATCAGTCCCGCAATGGGAAATTTGGATTTCTCTGCATTTGCAATGAGGGTTGAATAATTGTGATTGCAACTGTATGATACTGTTACTCCAATATTGACTTTACCCCAAGAAAAATTAAATAGAATCAAATCAAAATGTTTATTTGGTAGTTAATAAAGCAGGAGTGCTGCTTTTGTTGGTTTATTATGTTATTATTAGTGTACATGTAAATGCACCAAGTGACAGACTAATCATACCTTTAACCCATTTTTTTAAATGACATCAGAAACTGACTGTGATACAAGTTTAGAATAATGAAATAATTATAGAATCGCATATTCCCTTATCACTCCCACAAGGAGAAATTTAAAATCATCTTCATTTTAACCCATCCTACTGTATGAGAGCAGTGAGCTGCCACCATATGGTATTCAGAGGTTCAGTGTCTTGCTCAAGGACTCCTCGGCATGCTTTCTGTAAGACCGGGGATTGAACCTGTAACCTTCCGATTGGCAGACAACTGCTCTACCCATTGAGCTATGCCACTTTACTTTAATTAGACTTTAAGAATTCTTCAGGATTATCTCCCCCATGCTCAATCTTGAATATTTGAACACGTGCAATTAAAAAATGTTAATGAAGAATGGGAAACACAACTCTAGGTTTCTACATCAAATAATAATCGGGAAATTTTTACTTGCATACACATAACTCAAGTTAAAAGGCGCACGCACGCACACACGTGCGCACGCACGCACGCACGCACGCACGCGCACACACAACACACACATACTAGTAGCCTACCTCCAAAGTGAACCTTTTTCCTGTTTCTGCTGGTTACATCCATCGGATTCCTCAGCCTGTCACTCCCCTATGAGACCACCATTCAGCTTCCCCAGCCTCTCCTTGGTTCTGTATAACCTCAAAACATGTTGTCTTCTACAAATCCCCCTTGTCGAGTCCTCCTCTTAACTATCATGTATTCCTTCGTGCCTTATCTTCTGTCCTCTTTCCTCTTATCTTCCCCTTCTTCTTTACTACATCGCTCCTACCCTGACTTCCTCTCCTCTGTTCTCAGATCTCCGACTTCAGAGTGACATAACTTTAACTGGGGCTAAGCGCGTCAGGTGGTTAATGCTGGCCAGATCTACTTAAAAATACAAGCCAAACCCTATGCGTATGCTCCAAATGCTAGAAACACACCACACAAAATGGGATGCTTGAAAATCCCACAGAGTCAAGTTATAGAACCCAAGAGAGTCCACTCTTTTTTTGCTGCTCTCTCTCACACACAGAGAAACTAGAGTGAACAGATAGAGAGGGGAATAAATAAAAAGGAGAGAGAAAAAAAATCTCGTCAAGGCCCACTCCTTAGCAACCCACATCCGTGCAGCATGTGCGAGCATGTTGCCATGGAAATACATCACCAGGAACATACATGTGGGCTGAACACAGCAGACACATGCGCCAAACACATGCATGCACACGCAAAGACATGTTAGACAGAGGAATGAAAACAACATGTTTGCATACATCCACGCTGGCACAGAAATGTATTCAGTGTATCAGGGATATGGCCAAGGAGGATATTACTCGTATTTTTAGCAGGATCACTTATCGGTAAGCTAGGTAATGAATGAGAATAAAATAGACATCAGAGAAAGATGTATAGGAATGTGGAAAAAAACTGCTTTGAGAAAAGCCATCTCAACAAGGGCATTTAGGGTTCCATTATAGTCCTTACTCACTGGAAATTGAATTGCCAATAATGACCAAAACTAATTTGCCAGTATGTCTACCTTGCCTTGTCTAACAACCACTCAACATAGCAGTTGTTCAACAAAGCCTATAACCGCTCTCTGTATCTTAATTTCACTACCTAATTCAAATGATCCGTTAATATCTGGAGCCCTTAAAACAGTTAAGGTTATAGTTTTATTGACTTCTACACACTCAGGTGAGACCTCAGCCATGAAGATGAATGAGTGCATAGCTCTGCAACACCTGAATAAGTTCAGAAACTCAAACCCCAAATATCTGTAATTTTCCTCCAGGACACATTAGTAATTTGATGAATATTAAAGATAGGCTCATGCTTTGTCCAAGAATATCTAAACACCTCCTATGCTTGCAGGAACAAAGGCAGTGCTGTTTTTGAACTATCACTCCGGCTCCTCTTCTGTACACTAAACTGCCACCCGGTGTGTGGGAGTATGGTCAACTGTTATATAGCTTGTAGTGTGAACACCAGCAAACACAAAAATCCCCATCATCTCTGTTTAATATGTTGTTCAAGGAAACACACAAAGACATCAGTATCAAGAAATATTATATCACCCAACAAAGACAGACAAGAGGAAAAAGCCTTCAAATCCAACTGATCATATTGAGGGAAAACCCTCAAAAGACCTTTTACTCTTGTTTTAATTTATTTCCATCTGTACCTGATTTTATTTGGTAAAGGAACAACTTTAAAAGATGATATCTTTAAAAGAACAAATCCTATGAATTGAAGTTTAAACCCAGACCAGATATCTACAGTGAGGCACATTTATACCTATTTTAAAACGTAAAACCATTTTGGTGATCACAAAAGAGGTGAATCTGTTTAGCTGGATCAGAAGTTCATTTCAGAAACGTTTAGTCACTCACGAGGTGACTTCTTCAGTCTGAGCTGAAGGCAAACATCCCCCTCCTTATAAACGGTACCTTGATGCCACACAACAATAGGTTGGTTTCACATGCTAGTTGGGTGATCAACTGCACATTCAGTGACAATGGGCACCATTCACAGAGGATTGGGGAATGTTTGCGATCACGGCATTGTAAGACGCCGAAAGGTGTACTCTCAGGCCACCTCCCCTATTCAAAGACGGTCGCTCCCTCTTCACGTAAATGGCCGCCTTCAACCCCCTCTCAAACCAGCGTTCCTCCCTATCAAGGATGTGTGAACATCATCATCCTTGAATGAGTGGCCACTCGCCTGTAGGTGGGTGTAGACCGCAGAGTCCTGACCCGACGTGTTGGCTCTCCTATGCTGCACCATAATTTGCGCCGGCGTCTGTTTGGTCTCCCCGATGTATAAGTCACTGCAGTCCTCCTGGCATTTAACAGCGTACACTACGTTACTCTGTTTGGGCCGGGGGACCCGATGCTTGGGGTGGACCAACTTTTGCCGTAGTGTGTTCAGGGGTTTGAAAGCAACCGAGACGCGATGTTTTGAAAACACCCGTCTCAGCTGTTCCGACACTCCCGCCACATACGGAATCACTACCGGTCTACGCTTTGGCTCCTCCCCTCCCTCCACTTGGCTGGAGCTCTGTCTGGGACCCTTCCTGGCCTGAGAGTACATCTATCGGTGTCTTATAATGCCGTGATCTCGAACATTCCCCAATCCTCTGTGAATGGTGCCCATTGTCACTGAATGTGCAGTTGATCACCCAACTTGCATGTGAAACCAACCTATTGTTGTGTGGCATCAAGGTACCGTTTATAAGGAGGGGGATGTTTGCCTTCAGCTCAGACTGAAGAAGTCACCTGGTGAGTGACAAAACGTTTCTGAAATGAACTTCTGATCCAGCTGAACAAATTCACCTCTTTTTTGATTTCCCTACCTGGATTATTGAGCATGCATCAAGACATTTTTGGTGATGCAAATTATCAAATCATTATTTAACCCAGAGAGCCAAAGTTCCCAAAAAGTTGATCTTCAGGACTTTTGCTCTCAAGCTTGTCACCAGTTGTGTTGTGTTACCTTTCCCACTACCAGTTTAATCGTTTTACTTTGAGGCTCAACACAACTTCCTTCACTTAATAATAATATTGATAATGATTCCCTTATCAGTCCCTTATCAGGGGAAATTTTGATTTCTCTGCATTTTTGACCCAACCTATTGCATAGGAGCAGTGAGCTGCCAATATATGGCACTCGGGGAGCAGTTAGGGGTTAAGTGTCTTGCTCAAGGACACCTCAACATGCTGTATGCAGGACCGGGGATCGAACCTTCAACCTTCCGATTGCCAGACTACCGCTCTACCCACTGAGCTATGCCGCCACTGAACTGGCTAGACCCATAATTTCTGTTTCATTTTGTAAGCCATTAAATCAATGCACTTCTCATTTGTGCATTTCCACAACTATGTATCTCTTCATAGTAGATCACCTGCCTCTTGCATACCTTTAAAAGTTACATCGCCCGAATCCCTACATCAGTTTCATAACACTCTGGTATTTTAATGTAATCTTGACCCATAATCAAGGGCTAGTCTGTTTTTATCGTGTCAAAAACCTATATGTTGTATAACAGTTTTGCTGATTATTCTTTGATACCTATTTTTTATGTAATTTCTAATCTGAAGATCTCCATCTAAATAAATGTATTTGAAACCATCGGTAAAACAAGGCAAGCTGTAGCTAACAACACTAACAAAAGCTGGCGTGAGAGCTACCCACAGCCGAAGGTACCTCAGAGCTTGACAGGCCTGTTCAGACCTCTTTCTCTACTGAAGTGAAAGACATTTAGTAGCAGAAATAACTAACAACAGGATGTTGCCCTCAGGAGAATTCCACACAACAACAAGAAAGTTTGGGGCTATGCAGATGATGCAAACGCATATGGACACAAAGGTACGAATCCGTATACACAAAAAATGCATACTTATGCCTACAGTCACCTGCATGCGTTTTCATGCTATGCACAAACACATAACATGCACATGTATATAGAATGATAACCCATTTCTGGAAGAAGATTAGTATTGGACGTTTGGCTTAGTGACACAAGTTCAAGGCATTAGCTACGTGATAAGTCGGCCCCTCATATTCTTCCCATTCTTTCTTGGTGCAGTGAAATGCAAATTATATTTGTATCAAAAATGGCATGTACGTGTGCTTGTATGTGTGGATCCATTTGTGTGTATATGTGTGTGTGTGTGTGTGTCTGTACTCACAAGGTCTTTCCTCATGAGCCTGTGTAGGAACTTCCTCCACACATTCAGCAGGGAACCAGCCAATTTTTCCTTGTGAACTGCCCTCCCAGTATCCTCCCTCTCCAATAGAGAGCACTAGAGTAAGAGAGATGGAGAGGACAACACTGTGCATCTGAAAATATGTAATTTTACAGGTTAACAATTTTGTACAGATGCATTTTCATTCAATTGACACAATGCCGTTTTGGTTAGTCCCAATTACATGCTTCTTCCTTTCAGCTAAATAAGTAATGAGGAGGGCTATGATTTTCTTAAAATATTTATTTATTTACCTATTTATTCATTTTTATGGCTAAGTGGTATGTCATACTTGTACCAGCACATCGGGGAAAAAACAGTGTGATTTGTTAAAGTATTTCTTTCAAAATTTATTTTACATGTAGCAAAAAAACACAAGTAGGACGAGCATCTTTATCCTAACATGTGTTCGAATATAACTAATACAAATGGTTATTATTGTGATTATTTATTATTACTATTATTATTAGTATTGCTGTTGTTGTTATTAAGACTGCTTTTACATGAAGCAAAACTGTTAGTAGGTGGAGCATCTTGATTCTAATATGTGGCAAATAAATATCCACTTGTATTGGAGCAGTGAGTTTACACAACCACATGGTGCTTGGGGAGCCATTAGGGATTCAGTGTCTTGCTCAAGGACACCTCGACACACTTTCTGTAGGAGCCAGGGATTGTACCACCAATCTCCGACTAGAGGATTGTCCTACCTCCTGTGCATCTCTCAATTATATAATTATCAAACAGAGAACATAAATTAATAGATACTAAGTACTTTACTGTTAAGTTGAGGGTGCTTTTGCTCTTGGTCTGTTTGAGCTATCTATAGCAGGTGAACCGGGAAAATTTTTACTTTTCGGAGATGGTATAAAACACTCAAAATGAACTTGTAGTACTTTCAAATGAACAAAAGAGATTACAGCGGGGGGGCTTTAGTTGCGTAGGAGGTTAAGGCACCTATGTTCAGTGCATCTCTGCATCATGTAGTTGGGCGCACGAATCCCAACCCCGGCCGGCGGTCCAAAGTATAATTGGCATAATTGACTAAGCCTCACGTGGGTACAAGATAAGATAAGATAAGATATTCCTTTATTAGTCCCGTTGGGGGAAATTGCAGTGTTCCAGCAGCAAGTGGAAAGCACAGCAGGAGAGACATCACATCTAGAAATAACGTATAACAAAGACAATTCAACAGGGGAGAAATATGTACGTTATATACAGTATGGACAGATAAACAGATTGCACTCATTGTTATTTATCCAGTATATTGTAGCTGTTGCTGTACATGTTTTGGGGTTATTCTATTGGGGGAGCAGTGCTGATTAAAGAGCCTGACAGCTGTGGGAAGAAAATACTTAGGAAACGTTCCTTCAAACACCTTGGACACAGTAACCTAGCAATGTAGTCCTGCATGGGGTGAGAACTATTGCCCATCATAGATGACAGCTTAGCCATCATCCTCCCTTGTCCAACTACCTCCACAGTGTTGAGGGGCTATCCCATGACTGAGCTTGCTTTCTTAACAAGCTCATCAAGTCTCTTCCTATCCGCAGCTGAGATGCTGCTGCCCCAGCAGGGCATATAGGATATAGGGTATATATATATATAGGGTTTGGGTTGGATAAAGTATTCTTGATTTGCTTGTGTCCCCCCTCTGGGTCACCCGGGTGGTCACGGTTAAGTGAACAGAAAGTACTCTGCTTCAGTCTCTTTCAACAGAAAAGCACTGTGCTTTCCCCGTGAGACCACGATGTATAAAATAGTGAGGGCTAGTTGTCATGTGATTTAGCAGGACTCATATGCTACAGCTTCCTCCTTCCTGTTGACGTTCTAGAGGGGTAACAAAGCGGCTGACCCAATAGTAGGCAACTCAGGGAATTCAGGTGAGAAAAAAGGGGACAAATAAATAAATAAATTAATTAAGAGATCATGGCAAAAGCTAGTATGGGTTGATTTGACCCACCAGGCCACTCATGATGCTGCCCCTTTTCAAATTTAAAGTGTCAGATGACTTGTGATGTAACTGAAAAAATCAGAGGATGAGATTACTGGGGGAAAAAGGTGGCTTGGAAAAAGTTATTTTGGGAATTTATTTACTTTGCATAAGACCTCTAGTAATAAATTGCTGTGGCTTAGTCTGCTTGGTAAAATATTCTCCCTAAATGCAGACCACTCTAAGGACCAGTCATATGACTTGATATGTTGATGCATGCTCAATGATTCAAGCCCAGATCTGAGCTCTCCGTCTCTCTCTCTCTCTCTCAAAATAAAGAAAAAAAGAATACCAAGACAATCCAAGTCTTTTGGGGTATTTTATTAAAGCAATGGGACCAATGGATTTGTTTGAGTAGGACAATATTTGAAAAATTCCTGTTAACAACAGGCTCAATGTGCTAAGGCATCTTTTACCTTTTTAGTGTCTACCCTGTGCATAAGTAGCAACAATGAAAGTGCAGTATCCATGGTCACCACTGCGATGAGATCAAGTGAAAGGCAAGGGTTAATTACTGCCATCACACAGCAGTG
>OMLC01101529.1:0-20885 GCA_900302585.1 Regalecus glesne | reverse complement strand
GTGTGTCCCTTTTGAGATTTGTTCTTGTGCTTGTAGTTGCCTCCATATAAATAGGTCGTGGTTATAAAGACGGAGCAATCTCGTTTGTATTTTTCAATAAAATTTCCAGAAGTATTTTCTTCAATTTGAGAGGATAGTCAAGAGAGAGAGACAGGATGGAGGGATGACATGCAGCAAAGGGCCCGCGTCAGATTTGAACACAGGCCACTGCATCAATACCAAATCAATTTAAATCAAAATTTCATATTTTGAGATATTCTATTGTTCAATCAACTTGTTTTTTCCCTCATAGATATCAATGAAACATGGCTGGTACAGACAGACCATCCCGTCCCCATCACATCGCGGGTTTGATCCCACCATGGGGTGTCATGAAGGGCATACGGCCTTGATCCTCCATAGTGTGAAGCAATTTCTTTGTCTGTATGGTAAAGTTACAACTGTAATTTACCCATTTTGCTTGGGGGAATAGTTTATATCCCCATCAATACCAGCAAACTGGTGTAACAGCCCACACTGCCACTACTCCGTCCCTGCATCTCTTCTGTGTTGAGACTTCTTGGGATGTCTTTTTTGGTTGCTGTTTTTTATTTCTGTGAGTCTGTAAGTAGTACTAGAAGCTGCTGTAAACTGGAGTCGGGCACACTTGGCCAGGAAAGCTGATTCTAACCCAGGATAATAAAGGAGGGCCGGGCTCAAGGAGGGCCTCTGACATAAAATGTTTGCCAAATCAGTATGTGGATCATAAATGATGAATGGTAATGAATGTTATCAGCGTACGTACCCTGTTAGTTGGTTGTGAGGTGGAAGAGAAAGGATAATTCTGGAGTGAGTTGGATGAAGTGATGGAGAGTGTACCCATGGACCAAGGAGGAGAGGTTGGTGATTGGATGACAGACAGACAGGACAGGAGCTGGAGGTGGAGGAGGTGAAAATGATGAGATTTCCATTGGGAGTGATGAAGAAGGACCAGATCAGGAACCAGTATATCAGAGGAACAGCTCAGGTTGGAGGGTTTGGAGACAAAGCCAGAGAGACCAGACTGAGATGGTCTGGACATGTGTGGAGGAGAGATGCTGGTTATACTGGGAGAAGGATGCTGAATATGGAGCTGCCAGGCAACAGGAGGAGAAGAGGAAGACCAGAGAGGAGGTTTATGATGTGGTGAGGGAGGACATGCAGGTCTGACACATATTTATCTTGGTAAATAAATTCTTCAATCTGCTTGAGTGACCTTAATTGATGCAACATAATGATTAGCCGTCTGGCTATCCTGCTAACGCTAGCTACCTCACTTACACGGATGTGCTTTCATGTGCTTTTTACACTTTCCTCTTACATAGCGAACAGTTGCTCGCTAAAACATGTGTACTACCAAAAAGATCAACAAGAAAGTAAACCATGTGGGATATTGGTAACACACAAACAGACAGTTTCAATTCATGGCCTATGCAGTTCATGGATCTGGTAGAATTTAAGACGTCACAAATGTACAAGGCAAAATATAATCTCCTTCCTGGCAACATACAACTCCTGATCTTAGACTGAAGGGTTCAATTTAAAGAACTGTGTATTTCAAATTGTGGGGCGGCTTGATGGAATCTTCTGGATGAAGAGCACAAGGAATGCACAAGTTTAAATCATTTTTATAAAGAGGTAAAAGGATTGTTTTTATTATTTTAATGTTTCTTATAGAGTAATTTCTGAGGAAGATATTTTTAATTACAGACTAATATATATATTCACTTCTTTTTGTGATTTCCATACCTGGATTATTGAGCATGCATCAAGATACCTCCTGAATTAATTTGTTGAATTTTGTTCAAAATGCAAACATTTTAACCTGAATAATTGCTTATTTTCTGGACAAGGATCTACGTTGTGATTTGACACATTAGATATTCTTAACTCTCATCCCTGGGATGGAACTGACCTGCGGTGAAGTAAACCTTGCTGAACAGCCCTGACACGCTAAAATGCTATACGGTTACGTCATCCGCTAACGCTTGTTGCTATGACATCGCTAAAGCTTCTTCAGATGCTGAGGAGTGATGCATTCTGGGATACACACAACTGTTGCCGTGAAGATGTTCACTGGAAGGCCCGATTAAATCCCTTTAAAATGAAGGTTTGTCCCGCAAAACAATGTAGCGCACTGCGTGATTGTTTTCTAGTTTAACAGGCTGATTTATCTCGCCTTAAGTTGGTTTAAGTTAATATGCTATAACATTACCCCGTAAACGGTAACTACTGCATACTGAGGTGACAAGCTAACGTCTTAACATTAGCCTTACCGACCGTTTGCTGATTAGTTAGCTGAGAGTATGCTTGTTAGCTTTTTATTAAGGCTACCTGGTTCATAGACGATATCGTTATAGTCACAATTTAAAGAGACACATTGTAAGGAAAATTTTACCTACGCAACTTGTGTGCATGGATAATTGGCGCTTAGTTGACGACGTCTGTTCTTTCTCCCTGTCCACAGCGTGTATTCACCCTATCGGACCGAGCGTGGTCAGGTTCCAGTTTACTGTACAAATGGCAGAAAAGCCTTGGAAATTATATCGCTGTTGCTGGGTGAGTGGCCAGGGTGGAGGAGCGCATCCCTGTTGGGAAGCTGTTCTTACAACACCTCGACCAGATACAGTCCATGAGAAAATAATTAAGATTTTTGTATTTTGTATGGAAGAGCTGTTATTTCGGGCGTGATTTCTTTCATTGCTACTTATGACTTTCTTGATATTTAGTTTTTGTTTTGTTTTTTATTCATGTAACCGACCAATATAATTAATTTGATTGCTCAACTAATCAAACTCATTCTGTGTCACTCATCTCATTCAGAAATGACAACTCCCTGAAAATATTTGATCGACATGGACAGAAAAGGAATGAACTTAACCTTCCTGGGTACTTATAAGAATATTTCTATTTCAGATGTTTAAGTACATTTCTATGGATTATTTTACTTCAATGTTTATTGTAAAATGTTTTGTGCCTTTAAGATATTCTTTCTCCCCCATTGCTGTTTGTCTTGCTTATTTTCATAGCCGCTGTGTGGCAATGGACTGGGATAAGGATGGGGACATTCTGGCAGTGATTGCTGAAAAGTCCACCTCGATCTACCTCTGGGATGCTAGTGTCAACAAGACATCACAGATAGACAGTGGTATGAGGTATGTCCAAAGAGGAACACCCAAATACCTTTTTGCCAATACCAATAAGTACAAAACAGAATGACAATAATTGCTTTTACTAAATAATATGGGATACATTGTTTTTCTCCTCTTTCAGTTACTCTGATATATAAATCTAGTTTATTACCGATTGAATCTTGTTCCTTTAGTTTCTATATGGTTGCACACTTAAACCATTCTACAGTTATCAAATGACAATAGTTGCAATCAAAATTATTCAACCCCCACTGCAAAATCAGGTTTATTAGTCAAATATACAAACTAGCAGCCATTTACAAAAAGAAATTCACACAATCCAAAAATATTTAAAAAATAAAAATAAAACAAGAACATTTTATATGGCTCAACACAAATATTACAGGCAGTTTGCCCAAATTAAAAACGTGTTCTTTTAATGACTACTGCAGTCTCCAAATTATTCAACCCCCTCATGACAAACATCTATCACTTGGTAGAGCACCCTTTTGCTGTAATGATCCACTGCATACGTGATGCATAGCCAGACATCAACTTCTAGCAGTGTTCCTCAGGAATCTTAGCCCATTCCTCAAGGAGCAAAGGCCTCGATCTCACTGATACTCTTGAGTTTGTGTGCTGCAACTGCCTTTTTCAAATCCCACAAAATATTTTCAATGGAGTTCAAGTCAGGTGACTGTGATGGCCACTCTAGTATCTTCCAGGACTTCTTCTGAAACCAAGCCTTAGTGGACTTTGAGGTATGCTTGGGAAGCTCCAGTGACACCCAACCTTTAGTTTCCTCACAGATGGCATGACATTTTCTCCCATGTTCTCCCTTCAATCAAGTATCAGGATTTCCTGATATTTGATTGAATCCATCTTGCCCTCCACATGCTGCAGTTTTCCAGTGCCAGGGGAAGTGAAGCAGCCCTAGAGCATTACTGAGCCACCGCCATGCTGCACTGCAGGCAGGGTGTTCCTTTCAGCGTATGCTTCATTCTTCTTCCTCCAGATGTACCGCTGATCCATAGGCCCAAAAAGTTCCTATTTTGTTTCATCACTCCACAGAACAGAATCCAAAACCTCTTTGGCTTATTTGTATAGTTCAGAGCAAATTACCCCCTTTGGGTCAGAAGTGATGTACATCTTGGAATGCAGGCATGGAACCCTTCAGCATTTAGTATCCACCTTACTGTGGAAACTGAAACCTCAGTGCTTGCTGCAACCAGGTCTTGCTGCAGGTCTTTTGCAGTCAGCCGAGGGTTTCTTACTACTCTCCCCCTCAGGACTCTAGTGGCAGCTGTTGATTGTTTCCTCTTCCTGCCACGCCCAGGTAGTGTAGCCACTGTTCCTTTAACTTTAAACTTTCTAACTATGCTTCCAACTGTATCTCTAGGAACATTCAATGCCTTTGCTATAGCTCTATATCATTTTCCTTGTTTGTGCAAGGCAATGAGCTCTTTTCTGAACTTTTTGGACAATTCTCTTGACTTAGCCATATTTCTAACATGCAAGGAAACGTCACAGTCAACAGTCCCGATATTTGAAGCCTTCTATCTCAAGCACACCTGATGCTACTAATGAAGCCCTTGATTGATTGCATCTGGTGTGCTTGAGACCAGACCTTATAAAAGTGAGCTCTTACGAGGGTTTCATTTCAGGGGTTGAATATTTTTGAGACTGCAGTGGTTAGTAAAAGTAGTAATTTCTGTTGAATTTGGAGAAGCCACTTTTAATATTAGTTGTGTTGAGCTATTTAAAATGTTCTTGTTTGACTTATTTTTTGTAAACAGCTGCTCGTTTGGACATTCGACTAATAAACCTGATTTGCAGTGAGGATTGAATAATTTTAATTCCAACTGTAAATGAGACATGATAGTCAGAAAAGGCAAGGAAGAAAGTTTGGCTTTTATATCTGATGTGATACACATAGATGTTGGATTAGCTATGCTAGTGTAAACACTGGGGAATTATTCCATTATCTAATTCAAATCCCAAAGTCCAACTGGATTTGGAAAAAATGTCCATGGGCTGTTATTGTTTTAAATGGTATCCAAGGCCGCTGATTATAGATCTCTTTAGACCTTAACAGCCTTAGTTTCCTCTCTACTTTTTGTATTTTTCAATAGAGATCAGATGTCCTTAATCCTGTGGTCAAAAACCAGCCCGCTGTTAGCAGTTGGAACATCTAAAGGAAACTTGTTAATCTACAACCAACAGACATCACGCAAGATCCCGGTTCTAGGTAGTATACTGACTCGCATGTATAAACTGTATTTTACTTTTGTTTGGTTGAAAAGTTTGACCCCACCCTGCTATGTTAATTGTTTTTCTGATCCCTCATCATACATGCACATATTCATCTTTCACATGTACCAGGTAAGCACACCAAGAGAATCATATGTGGATGTTGGAGCAATGAAAATTTGCTGGCTCTCGGCAGTGAAGACCGCTCACTGAGCATTAGCAACCATGAGGGGGACACCATCCGACAGGTACACACGCACACCTGCAGGCAGGCTCACTCATGCATGGAGACACAAGCACCTCTCATGCTGTTCATAAGACTCTCATACTATTGCCTTGCTATGGGTGAACAGGATGATATTCATGCATGTAAAAAGTGATGCTGATGTAAAAGCTAATACTTTTATTTGGATTTTAACAGTGTTAGCCATTGTGTGATTGTAGAATTGAGAGAAATTATATATGCATAAGGTAGAGGGGGAGGGAATTATATGCAGCAAAGAATCACCAGATTTGAATCTGACATTGCAGTCCAGTCTTTAGCTCATGTTGTACAAGATTGTCCAGTTGAACCTATTGATATTTTCCTTTCTCCTACCGTCTGGCCACTGCCTCGTCTTGCCAGACCTCACTAAAGGGTGAGCCTGCTGATATTTACTTCTCTGTGATGAAGACAGATGAGAGGTGGTCTCCAGGAGAAAGCACTGTGAGTTTGTCTTTTGTGTAAAAAAAATCCAACCGCTCCATGTGTTTAAAAACCTTTCACTTGGTACATTTGATGTACCACACACCCTGTTGTTTTTTGTTTTTCTGCCACTTTTGGTGTGCATCTCTGTGCTAAGTGTTCCCCATACCAATTGCGGAGTGGTCCACTCGTGCAACCCGAGTAGCTGCCCACTAATATAAACCCCTTTCCAAATAAAATGATAATTATCTGTTAGAAAAGAACACCAGCAGTACTATGTCCCTGAGGACTGGATTGAAAATCTGTTGCTCTGTCATTTATGATATCAGGCCAGTATCTCCAAGTGGTCAGAATTTTCCTGTGTCCAATTGATGATAATAGGAATTTGGAAAACTATTCCTTACTCCTTTGTTGACTGAACCAAATGCTGAGAGAATCCTTAAGAGTAGATACGCTTTCATGAATGTCTGTACAGTCACAAAAGTAAAAGTTCACAGGTCGGAATGTGGTTGTTTTTTTCATACATGTTGATGTGACTGTTACCTTTGTACCCTAAGGTGAGCGTGTCTGTGGGAAAGAAGGTCTTGTTCCTTTTTAATCTCAATGACCCTGAAAATCCCATTGAACTGGACTTCCAGCCTCGCTATGGAAGCATCGTTTCCTACCGCTGGTAATGCTCACGAACACACGCACACAAGTGCTTTCTTGCTTGCTGTTCGTCCATCAAGTGCGATAATGATGTCTCTCATCAGTGTTTTTTTCTTTGACTTGTAGAGTCAAATTTTTTATCCACAAGTTTGATGATTTTACAGAGAATGTAAAATCCTAAAATCTTAGTGTTGCGTTTGATGCCATCATTTCCTTTGATAAGCATTTTAAATTATCAAGACTACCTTTTTTCCACTAAGGTAATGGCTAAACTTCTTTCTTGCCTGTCTATGGCTGATGCAGAGACTCTAATACTTCTATTTGTTACATCCAGACTTGATTACTGTAATTTTCTGCTTTCAGGACTGCCACATGCTAGCACTAAAAATCTTTAGATGGTTCAAAATGCTGCAGCCAGAATCCTAACTAAAACTAGAAAAATGGTTCATCTTACACTATTCTTACCCTCCCTTCATTGGTTTCCTATCAATGTTGGATCGTTTAAAAAAAAAAAACAACCTAAATGATCTTGTCCCATCATACTGGTCTGATCTCCTTAAACTGTACATTCCATCTCCAGCTCTCTTTTCTTAAAAAACAGGGCTCTTCTTTGTGCCCAAAGTTTTTTTTAAAGTTAGCTGGTGGTGTAGCCTTTTGCTTTTGGGCCCAATTATTGCAGAAAAATCTGCTTGCTACCTTCAGACAATCAGAGTATAAGAGATAAGATATCCCTTTATTAGTCCCACTGGGGGAAATTGCAGAGGAGGAAATTTGGATTTCTCTGCATTTTTGACCCAACTTATAATATAGGAGCAGTGAGCTGCCAACATATGGCGCTCGGGGAGCAGTTAGGGGGTTCAGTGTCTTGCTCAAGGATACCTCAACATGCTGTATGCAGGACCGGGGATCGATCCTGTAACCTTCTGATTGCCAGATGACCGCTCTACCCACTGAGCTATGTCACCCTTGAGTATGTTGAGCCTTTAAAATCTGAATTTAACACTAATCTTTTTGCATTAACCAACAATTAGTTACCTTTATATTGTGTGATTCACAAGCTGTATAGCATGGTGGGTGGATTTCGGTCTAAATTTAGGACTCTCACTAGGAGCTCTCAGGCCATTCTACCCTGCTCCTATCACCAACCAACCCAATGCTGCCAAACTTTACCAGATGTGAGGCCAGATATTGTACAGCATGGTCAGAGGTGGTGAGCTACACAAAGAGGTTTTTAGATTGCCACAGGGGATGCACACTCCTCTGAAGCACTCTTTGCTATGACACGTTGGTCCTGATGGCAGGATGACCCGTCTCCCATCGTGACTGCTGGAGGGTGTTGGAAACTCCAGATTATTGAAGAATCCTCTAATGTGCACTGCCAAACACATTGCTTTTCTCTCAGGGTGTGCTCCCTTAGTTTTTGTCTCAACAGACTTCCCACAAGGTAGCAAGGCAGTGGTTGGCCATGAACAGCCTCTTGGGACCACTGCAGCTCTGAGATCCCCTACCAAGATAGTCTGAGCTCACAAGGCCCCACCATGGCCATGAGGAGGCCTGGCAGGTCTTGGTGAAGGAGAGGCTGTATACTGGCACAGGGGAAGAATTATTATATACTTGGCTGCTTCCTTGATCACTACAAGGGGCTAGCCAGCAGCAGCAAGTTGTAAGCAAGAGGTTAGACGGCAGGCAAGCAGGAAGCAAACGTACATCTTCAATCCAACTACTGCACTAGATGCATCACATCATCCTGTGCAAGTTGCACGTGTATAGACACACACAGACACACACACACGCACATACACACACTCACTCAACATTGACCATTCAATTAAAGACAATGGATGCATACACTGCATTTAACTCTCTCTTTCTCCCTCTCTCCCTCCCCTGCTTGTCACCATCTCCCATTCTTGTCCAGGTATGGTGATGGCTACATATTGATTGGCTTCTCACATGGCTATTTTGTGGTCATCTCAACCCATATCATGGAGATAGGCCGAGAGCTGTACCAGGTTCACAACCATAGAGATTGCCTCAATAGTGTTGCCATCTCTCCATCCTTAAACAAGGCAGCTTCCTGTGGGGATCATAGGTATGCAAGCGTAGTTTCAAATACTCAATTATAACAGTTCAACATGATGATTAGTGTCAAAATGTTTTAGTCTGATAACTGGGAAGTGCCGTGTGTATGTGCATGTGCTTTTGCAGCATTAAGATCCATGACCTTTCTGAGCTCAAAGATATCAGCAGCATTGTTCATCTGGATGATGAGACAAAAGGTTAGACTGTTTTCATATTCCCCTACAGTGACAAAGACTCACTTTAAAGGTAGCTCAGTTTAAGTGGAACAATATTCTCTCACTTGCTCCCCGTCTTCTTTTCTCTTTTTACCAACTCTCATTTTCCACCTCTCTCTCTCACTATTCACTCGATTTTCTATGTTTTTTTTTAATACAGGTCTGGATCAGTTGAATTGGACAGATGATGGTCAACTGTTGGCTGTGTCCACCCAGAGAGGGACACTCCATGTCTTCCTTACCAGATTACCCATATTGGGGGATAGCTTTGGTACTAGACTGGCCTACCTAACTTCTTTACTAGAGGTTACTGTTTCCAACCAGGTGGAAGGGGTGAGAAGACAAATGGACACACCCATTCATTGAACACCAGGTTTTCAAATTGAAACGCTGATTAAATTGATGAAAAGGCTGCAAACTGTAAAAATAAAATAAAATTAACCAATAAAAAGTTCTTTATATGTGGCTAACAAGTTTACCCCACCTCTACATTAGAAGGGAGAACATTCTTTCACCCCTCTTTTCATTCTCTACTGTATATCTTGTGGTTTACCTCTTAGATTTTGATTTAGAGCATCTGCAAGTAGGTATTTGCACTGACAGCACTATGTTTAACTGTAACATGAAAGTATGATAAATTATTTGGAAACTTTTAGGAAAATCCTGTAGCCATAGAGGTGGAGGTGGAGCCTGCTTTCATCGCTGTGGGAGCGCACCATGTGGCTGTGGGAATGAACAACAGAGCTTGGTTCTACGCACTGGTAGACCATGATCCAGGTATGTGTCATATGTTTAGTTTGATGCGTTTTATGCATATTTGACAACTTGTAATGTTTCAAATGTAATATGTCTGGATGAATGGATTGACAAATATGACATGGTTTTTGTGTGGTGCTCAGGTTTTAACAGACTTAAGGATGTTGAGTACTTGGGAACTATAGCCAGCATGTGCCTCAATTCAGACTACGCGGCAGCTCTGTTTGAAGGAAAAGTGCAGCTACACATGGTGAGATGTCTATCCTCATGTCTTTGAATTTCAAATTTGTACCTGCATGTATACCATTGTCATTAGAAGAGATATTCAGCCATGTGCAATGGAAGGAAATCTATATGCAAGTATTCTTTCCAGCCAAATACTACACCCAGAGAGGATGATTAAATAAAATCAGCTGGTGTACTCTGGTCTTTGATATGAAACACCTAGACATGGGTCTTCATGTCACAAAATTGAATATTGAAGAAGCTTCACACGTTCACATTTCACTTTTTTAGGGGACCATGTGCAGCTTTTTACATAAATGTCACCATTCCATGCGGCACACCAGGTTATAGCTTCAAACTAATGCAGAAAATATGCAACCTCCAGAAAGGACCTGGTACAGGATTTGAACCAGAACCATCTTGGTTTGAGCCAACAATGGTAAATGCTGCACCACTGTGCTGCCCATTTTTATTTTCTATCACTCCTGATGTTTTTTGTTTGTTTTGTTTTTTTAAAGATTGAAGGTGAAGGCCAGGAGGAGAAGAGGCAAATGAAGCTGTTTCCAAATGAGGATAGAAAAGAACGGATTATCTGCCATGCCCTCACTGCTGACTTCCTCTACTATGGTGCTGATGTGAGGCGTCCCAGTTCAGCAAACTTGATAGAAAGGGAAATCTGGGATTATGTAACGGGGAAACCTACAATTTATCATCCTACATATATTTCTTCAAATAGTTTTTGTCCCCAAAGGGTGCCCTCAGTATTTGCGAACATGAACAAGTTTTCCCTGCAACATAAAACTACTTTACTCAGACAATTATTATCCAATGAAACTGATTTTATTGAAAAGTAACAGGCATGAAAGGTTAAGATTCTCAGTAGAGGATCAGGGGATAAGCAATACAAAATCCATGAGAACTGAGCCCACAGGTTGATGCTTAGGAGGTAGTGAGAGCAAAATACTATGCATGGTAGATGTAAATGCTCTTATCTGATGCTTTTCTAGTTTGATGACCACTCAAAGGACTTTCAAATGAATATTTCACATTTGCAGTAGCAATAGACATATGCTGAAGGAGAATGAGCAGGAGTACAGCGTGGTTTAAATATGGACTGGCGGACTAGCTTGTTAGACGAGACACCAAATGTGCTGGCAGCCTGAGCAAAAGAACCACTTGAGTTCTCGTTTTATAAATGACCAAGAAACTCAATTGAAATTACTTATCGTGTGCGCGTGTGCATGTGTGTGTATAAAGAAACTCAATTTTGGGGCTGTAGTAGGTTGTGCGCCTCTAAATCAGGCATAACTGATTCGATTCTACCAGAGTGCTAGGGAAGGGCATCCAGCCTTAATCCTCCATACTCTGTAAATGTGAGACCTATGTGAATTGTGAAGTGCTTTGAGTGGTTACAAGACTAGAAAAGAACCATATAAAATTAGTCAATTTACCATTTAATCCTCACACTCGCATGTATTCTGTCTTTCTATCAGTTGGGTAGTGTGGTGTGTGTCTCACTGGAAGATTGGCAGACGGTGAACACCTACACCCACTCGGTCGCAGTGAGGAAGATCTCACCTGACCCCAGTGGTACACGGCTCGTCTTCATCGACGACAAGAATGGAGGCTTCCTGCTCTCCCCAGGAAATGTCCGTTCACAACTTATTACAGTTGCTCTTTTGTGGTGCAGGTTTTGATTAATTGCACACTGATAGTCATGTTTTCACCCAATTAAGGCAGTATTCTAGCTATAATTTAGACACAAATTCCTTAATCTCACTTTAGTTACAATTGAATAATTATCAGTGTAAGACAAAACTAGTTGATTCATTTGACATCTTGACTGTGAACATGTTGATCTGATAGCACTCACTGTTTTAAGTCACAGTCAATGAGTCTCATGTGAGGGATTTGACAAATGTTAAAATGCAACTGTTAAAGTGGTCCATAACTTCATTAGTTAATAAATTAGAGTAAATGGAGGTTGGTTAAACATTACTCTAAAATATATTCATATTTGGATTTAACCATAATCTACTGAATGAATGACTATTATGCTTACCTTTGTTATGCTATGTTTGACTGAGCTGCATGAACAGATGAGTTGTATATTTTTTTCATATACATTTTAATTGATAATGTGAGAATGTTCACATTTGTGTGTTTTTGCCTGTTTATCTGTCCAGGCAATAGACTCCTGCTATGAACTCCCTAATTTCCCGCCAACCATCAAAGGAGTGCTTTGGGAGAATTGGCCTGCTGACAGAGGAGCATTTGTAGCTTATGATGATGATAAGGTCTACACCTATGTGCTGCACAAGAACACCATATATGGTAGGGAGATAACTGCATGTGCACTGGAAACAAAAAAAATCTCACCGCTAATACAAAGAGAAAGCCTGACTTGAAAAGTATTACCATAGTTTCAACAACTGCTGACATCCTAAAAGTTGTTTCAATGCTGTTTGGGCCCAAATTAGATGATTGAGAGAACTTATTACTCACCAGTTATTGCTTGTAAAACTGGGAACTCACTCATTTATATAGTCTTAAATCAAGATAGATGGATTGAAGTTTGTCTAGCCCAAAATCATAAGGCAGTCCCTAAGGGCTTTACAATCGGTATAATATATGACAGTAAAAATACACATGGTACCCTCTCTCCTTGGACACTAGGCCCAAATGAGGGAAAATGCCACAAGAAAAAAACATAATCAAGAAAAAAATAATTGAGAAACTTCAGGAAGAGCAACAGGAGTGGTCACTCTTCCAGGATGGACAGACATGCAGTAGGTGTCGGATTCATAAAATAAACAAAAATAACGGAATTATTTTGTAATATCATGGATTACACAGAGCAGGGTAATGTAGAATAGAGAGGTCCATTTTACATGATATAATTGGTCTCCATGTTGTGGGAGTGGACAGAGACTTAGATGGAGCTTGGGGGATTAAGGCTGGATGCTCTTCCTGATGCCCCATGATGGGTTTGAGCTCTGACTTGTTGGCTCCCAAAGCAAGTGCTCTATGACTGAGCTACTGAGCGGGCCCCCAGTAGAATATTTAATGTCGGAATTTTAGAAAATTAAAATTTGCTGGGAATAACATTTATAAAGAGGGTACAAGGCAAACTTGGCAACTCTTTGGTCATTCAAGACAATGTTGGGAACTCCATAGATGTGGTCAGGATCCAGCGGGATCCCACACCACAAAACCAGCTCTGGCTATACTCTACATGCATACAAAAGGTAAGGCAGACTTTAAGTGGTCATAGTTAAAACGTATTGCTATAACACTTCTCCCCCTCCTTTCTGTCTCTATCCTCAGGTCCCAAGGTATTGTTGGTGGGTAACACTTCATTGTCGTTCTCCCACAAGCCCTTGCTGCTGTACAACGGGGATCTCGCATGTCAAACTCCGAGTGGCAAAATAAGTGAAGTGGCACTGAGCACACATGCGTTTCTTAAACCTACTTCTAGTGTACAGTCCAACACATGCCAAGAAATCAGCGAAACTCTCTCTCAGGCCTTAATGCTCAAAAGGTAAGAAGCCATACTACAGCTAATATGTATTTGACTTATAGTGAAGGTTTCTTGTTTCCTGTAGACCTGTTTAGTAGACTTAGGGGATGGAAGTAATTTGAAATGGGTTTATTTATAGTTAAAATGTTCCCTTTGTTTAAGGCCACTCCCGTTAGATCAGTCTAAATTAAACAATGTTTGTGTAGAACTACAGGAACATGACACTAGCCTTAGGTGTGGGTTTTGGGAACCTGTCCATGTTCCCTGAGCCTTGTATTCCCTTGAACCCATTTTATTGAACTTACCCCCAAACTTAAGCTAACCTACCTTACCCTGACGTGATCTCAACCGCTACCTAAACTTAACTTTAACCCAGTGTTTACTTTTACCCAACTTCAACTGATAGCTAACCTATTCAACAACTAACCCACAGAACTGAGGGAACATAGGGCAGACCCCATGGTTTTTGTTGTCTGTCTTGCCACAAAACATGATTTTGGCCACAACATATAATTCTGAGAATAATTATCCGTAACATTCTATTAAGTTTTTCATGTGTAGATTCTGCTGAGGGACCTATAGCAAATGTCTTTGCTATTGTTTATCCTATGTATAGAAGATAGTTTGTAAGATATGACAACTATTCAGGCTGGGTCTATTGTTCAATAAAGGTTTGTGGTTTGTGTTGTCCTTCACAGGTTCCATGAGGCTTGGGACCTGTGTAAGTCTTCAAGCAGTGCAGTAGACTGGGCTGAGATGGGCCGAGCCTGTCTGATCCACATGAATGTAGAGTTGGCCATCCGAGTGTACCGCATGAGTGGCAATGTTGGCATGGTCATGTCACTCCAGGAGATCCAGGTAATACACACACACCCACACACCCACACACACATATGCACACAACACACACGCACACACTCACTTTCTTTCTCTGTCTCAAGGGTATAGAGGACAGGAATTTACTTGCAGGCCACTTGGCCATGTTCCTGAATGACTACAATCTTGCCCAGGACCTCTACTTGTCCTCAAGCTGCGCGATTGCAGCCCTTGAGGTAGGCACCTACATGCAATTACACCTTTGCAAACACACACTTACTAAGCAGTTACCTTCAGGGTTGAAGAGTTAAATATTATGTGTATGAATGCTTAGAAAAAGCAAATATCTATTTAGTCTTCCTTTTTGTAATTATAATTTTCCTTGTCTATCTTTGCATCATATCTTCCTTCATCTTTTTATATAGTTGAAGTAATGCCCAGTTGAACCATAAGGCAAGCAGTAATCGGGGATTGTACTATAATTTAATCATAATCCATCACTGAAAGGGTTGTAAAAACGCTGTAATAGTCAAAATTTTGCCTGTCCGATTTATTCTTTGTTTAGCAATTACATTTTGTGTTGCTTGTGTGTCTGTGGATTATAATGTTTAAGACTATGTATGCCATGTTTCCATTTCAATAATGCTTTAGCAAAGGTGGTTCTTTATATTTCTTTGAGATCTAAATATAAGTTCCTCTGTGCAACATTAATTATATTCCAGTGTAACTGCATCATAATTTACAGGAATATAGCCTTTTTTCTTTAAAAAAAAAAAAGACAACGCATGCCATGATAGATGACATGTGGATTTAGCTTTCAATGCTTATCATTTTAAGTAAATCACAAAATTATTGATCAACTCGACCCTTAGTTGTAACTGTCTAGAATCAAACGTTCCCATTTGGTCCTTGTGCTGTTCTATGACTTTGTCGAGAATTTTTGTGGATTAATTATTGTTAAGATGGATTGGTTCTTTGAATGTTGAAAAATAATAGTGCAAGTAAAATTCTTTACACCAAAGACTAGTACTTATGAGAAACAGGCTAAATACATCAGCTAATCATCGATCAGCAGACTATGACAGCTGTGTGTGTGTGTTAGATGAGGAGAGATCTCTTGCATTGGGACAGTGCTCTGATGTTGGCAAAGAGACTTGCAGAAGACCAGATCCCCTTTATCTCCAAAGAATATGGTGTCCACTTGGAATTTATGTAAGCATATCCAAAGATACACCTTTTGCACATACTTGCACACCAAGAATTCACAGGCACCATGAAAGCATTTCTAACCACATTTCTCTTTGCAGTGGAGACTATGTGAATGCACTGTCACACTATGAGAAAGGGATGACGCATGATAACAGAGTAAGTCTAATATAGCTGCTTTTAGGTTGTAACTGCTAATATAAAACCAAGTTCATAAAGAAAAGCAAACATTGGTAACTGTTCATTGATTTCAGCAATGATGGTTGTTTTTTCCACACACTCTCATCTCTCTTGACCTCTTCTCCACCATCATGGCTTCTTCTCTATGTTGTTCTCCTCTACCCCCTCCTATCTGTACCCCTCTCCTCCAGTTCCAGGAGCATGACGAGGCATGCCAAGCTGGTCTTGCCAGGATGTCCATCAGGATGGGAGATATCAGAAGGGGAGCCAGCCAAGCCATCCAGCACCCCAGTAGAATCCTCAAGAAAGAATGTGGAGCCCTACTGGAGAATATGAAGGTTGAAAGGCCACACCATTTGAAAATGTATTTTTAGAATGGACTAAGCAACTTCAGTCAGGAGTTTTACTGGCTGCTGAACTAGTTTACCTCAGCCATTTATTAAACGATCCAGTCACTTTTGCTGAAAGTCTGTACATATGATCAGATCCACTCATTGTCTAAAAGTCATATCTTTCTATTAAGATAAAGAATGTCCTTCTCAATCTGCAAGTCTTCCTGACTTGAATAGAATAGCAGAAAAATATTAAAATACACATTCAGAGTAATGTTGTACAAGTTTGACTTGAAATCTGTTCTGCAGCAATTCTCAGAGGCAGCTCAGCTGTATGAGAAAGGCCAGTATTACGACAAAGCTGCATCTGTTTATATCCGCAGTAAAAACTGGTGAGACAGCACACCAACATGAACACAGTCAGACCTATATATATCTCTCCTCTCTCGATTAATTTAAATAACTCTTCATTCAGGGCAAAGGTCGGAGAGTTGCTTCCGCATGTCTCTTCTCCTAAGATTCATCTTCAGTATGCCAAAGCTAAAGAGATGGATGGGAAGTAGGTTCCGTGTGTGTACATACGTGTGTTTATTCTGTGTATTATTCTCCCTGGGAGATCAGATTTTATGCACTGATGTGTACATTTGTTTGTCAGGTACAAGGAGGCAGCACAGGCCTATGAGAATGCAAGAGACTGGGACAATGTAATCCGGGTTCTGTTGGACCATCTAAACAATCCAGAGGATGCCGTTCGCATTGTCAGAGAAACTCAGAGCATTGATGGAGCAAAGATGGTGGCCAGGTTCGATAAATGAGTTCCACACTCGGATGCATGTGAGAATATTCCATGTCCGTGAAGTTCCATGGACTTTGTGTTATGACAATTTAATTATTTATTGGAAATGATTTTCGTTTATTTATTTTTATCATGCAGTTTGTATGTAATAAAACATTTTATGTTCATTGGGCGTATTTGTTTTGTCTACCACCAGGTTCTTTCTGCAGCTGAATGATTATGGTTCAGCCATCCAATTCTTGGTGCTTTCACAGTGCAACAATGAAGCCTTCCAGCTAGCTCGCCAGCACGGACAGATGGAGGTTTACGCAGAAATCATTGGTCAGTATTTGTATCATTTGGAACTTCACTTGCATTGATGTTGTATAGTATTGTGCATACTAAATGTGTGTGTGTGTGTGTGTGTTAGGCACTGAGGCAACACAGGAGGACTACCAGAGCATTGCTCTATACTTTGAGGGGGAGAAGCAGCACCTACAGGCTGGAAAATTTTTCCTGAAGTGTGGCCAATATAACAGAGTATGACTATCTTGCTTTTCACTTCTACATTCATTGATTCATTTCTATTCTCGGTCTGTCATCGATTCAAATATTTTGCTCAGCTTTAGATCCAGTTGTAGATTCAATCCATTCATCTTAAATTAATGATGCCTGTCAGTTTATCACAGTAAATTGAATCAGTTAATCTGAACATACTTATTGAGAGAAATGTTTCATCACTCATCTAAGTGACCTCTTCCGTCTCAACTGACTGCAGGTATCCCCACCCATGTAAACAATACAGTGGTATCCTGGCTGAAAACAGCTGTTTCATATTCAAATTGTTATGCTTATTAACTAGAATTACAATGTTAATGAATATTTACAGATGATTGGGAGATGGTTGCAGTCACAACATTATGAGATGGCAACAGATGTACTCTTCACACCCCCACCCACCAAGCTAGCAAGTACCCACTGACACACCACGTGGTGGGAGAAGCGTGGTTATCTTAACTGGGTGTTTATCAAAGCCAGGAAGACACCCAAACAATGCACTAGTCAATTGAAGAAAGGAGAAGGACAACAACTGCCTCAGCATAAAGCACCTAGTGATTCTGTATGTGATGGGAGTTTTTCAGTTGTTGAAATATGTATTTTCTAAACACCTTCTCAGTTGTCTTTAAACCCCAAAACATGTTGCACCAGAAATTGGTCCATCTCAAGAATCGGGTCCCCTGCCACAAACGTACCAATACAGTGCATCCTGTTAAATGCCTTGAGGATTGTCATGATTTATACATCAGGGAACCAAGTAGACAGTGGCCAATAGCATGGCACAACACAGAAGAGCTAATGCATCAGGCTAGGACTCTCTGTTCCACCCGCATCTACAGGCCAGTAGCCAATCTTTCAAGAATAAGGATGTCCACATCATTAATAAGGAGGAGTTCTGGTTTGATTGAGAAGTGACGTGTGTGACAAGAAAGCGACCATCCTAGAAAGGGGGAGGGGGTTAACCTAAGAGTACTTCTGTTGCCGTATTACTATCCTGTGATTGGAAACATTCCTCATTCTTCTGTGTATAGTACACATTGTCACTATTTAATAGTTATGGCAATTTCCACATGAAACCAATTGATTTTAGTCATTATGCCACTGTATTGTTTATAAAGGTGAGGTTGCCTGCAGTCATCTTACACTGAAGATGTCACCTGTACGAGTGATGAAATGTTCTCAATAAAATATGTCCAGATGAACAGATTCAACATGTATTATGCCTTAATAAGATATCAGTTTATGCACCCTCTCTGTCACAGGCCCTAAAGCACTTTCTTAAGTGTCCAAACACCGATGATAACCTGGCTGTTGAGATGGCTATTGAGACGGTGAGACTGTGCTGTGAGTCTGAATGGATGAACTCCGAATATTCTAGGAGGTATGGACATGCTTTGGGCTGGTTGGTTGCATTGAGCTTGTGCTTATGTATGCATTTGTTCCAGGTGGGTCAAGCCAAAGATGGTACTCTAACCAACCAACTGATTGAATATCTGATGGGGGAGAGTGATGGCATGCCCAAGGTAAGTAGTTTACTGGAACCTCTGAACCTTTCCTGACCACTTTTTGGAAGTTAAAGACATTTGGAGAATTACATGGTTTCTTATTACAGTACAGAGTTCAATTCTACAGGTCATGATTAGTCCACACATGGTGGACTAATCATGGACATGGGTGGACATGGGTTTAGATGGGACTTGGGTGATTAAGGCTGGATCCCCTTCCTGACACCCCATAGTGGGTTCAAGCTTGCTGCCTCTGGTTTGTCAGTTCCCAAAGTACATACAATCATTTTGGGAATTTATATTAATTCATTAATAATCCCTGTATTTCTATTACAGTAAAATGGACTTTGGTTTTATCCCCAATGCTGAACTTTTAAAACGAATTTTGCATTTAATTTTTTCTTTTCCTTGTCCATTTAGCTTTTTTCCTCTCTAGTGCTACTTGTGTGGCCTGCCCCTTCTTGATCGAGCAGTTGGAGAAATTTTGTTGCACTTTTGTCTAATTTTCATTCAATAAGGAGTAATATTTTCCATACACTTGGAGGGGCAGGCAGATGGTTAAATTGATGCGGACTTACTTGCTGCTTCATTCTTCTAGGATGCCAAATATTTGTTTCGGATGTATATGGCCCTGGAGCGCTACCCAGAAGCTGCTCGTGCAGCCATCATTATTGCAAGGGAGGAACAGTGTGCAGGTTTATAAACGCACACACGCACTCTACTTTATCCAACAAGTCAGTCACCTATGTTACAGATGATTGTGTCTTTGTGTGTGTGTGTTTGTGTGCAATAGGGAACTACCGTAATGCCCATGATGTGCTGTTCAGCATGTATACAGAGCTGCAGAATCAGAAGATCAAGGTACCGGCTGAGATGGCTACCAACCTGATGATCCTCCACTCCTACCTACTGGTCAAGGTCCTGACAGCATTATGAGCTCACTCACTCAGATGATTATTTGATTTTGCTTTCGATATGGTGAAATGGCTTAGTATTGACCATGCATATCAAAGGGAAAAAAATAATTTCAGTGAAAATAATTTAAGCTACTCACAAAATGGTGAATCTGTTCAACTGGATCAGAAGATTATTTCAGAAACATTTCATCACTCAAACAGGTGACATCTTCAGTCTGAGCGGACTACAATACTCCCCCCCCTTATAAACAGTACATTGATACCACTGGGTTCTTCTACAAGTTGGGTGATCAACTGCACATTCAGTGACAATGAGCACCATTCACAAAAGATTGAGGAATATTTGCAATCACAGCATGGTAAGACGACAGATGTACTCTCAGGCCACCACCCGTATCCAATGACGGTCGTTCCCTCTACATAAATGGCCTCTTTCAAACCAGCGTTCCTCCCTATCGAGGATCAGAACATCATCTTGAATGAGTGGGCACTAACCTGTAGATGGGTGTAGACATCAGAGTCCTGGCCTAACGTGTTGGCTCTTCTGTGTTGTGCCATCCTCTTGGCCAGTGTCTGTTTGGTCTCCCTGATATACAAGTCACTGCAGTCCTCCTGGCATTTAACAGCGTATGCTATATTATTCTATTTGTGCCGGGGGACCCGATCCTTGGAGTGGACCAACTTTTGAGGCAGTGTGATTTTGGCTTATGAAGAAACTGAGATGCCATGTTTGGAAAATGTGCGTCTACACTGTTCTGACACTCCTGCCACATAAAGAATCACTACCGGTCTGGTCCTGGGCTGCCCTTCTCCCCTCGTCCGCACTGACTCAGTAGCCGGGGAGGGAGACCAATATCATATCAAACAGGCCCTGGTTACGTGTAGTTACCCCCACTGGGCTCCAGCCAAGTGAGGGGAGAAGAGGAGCCTAGGACCAGAAGATGTCACCTGTCGCAGTGATGAAATGTTTTTGAATAAACCTCTGATCCAGTTGAACCGATTCCGTTTTCTTGTGATTCCCTTACCTGGATTATTGACCATGCATCAAGACACTGAAGCGCAAGTC
>OMLC01101528.1:0-11704 GCA_900302585.1 Regalecus glesne | reverse complement strand
GTCAAGGGGTCAGCACCTGGATACCTGCAGAGACTCATCAGACCCTATGCACCAATCAGACCTCTCCGTTCTGCCACCTCTGGTCACTTGGCTCCTCCCCCTCTCTGTATCTGCACCTCCTGGTCAGGACTACTGTCTGTCCTGACTCCTCACTGGTGGAATGACCTTCCCATGGCAGTCAGAACAGCAGAAACCCTGACCATCTTCAAGAGTAGATTAAAAACTCATCTCTTCCACCTGTACCTTTCCTCCTCCCCATCCAGTCCTAGCTCTAACTCCTAGTTTTAGCTCTATTCCTTTTCTTCTTCTTGATGTACTTGGTTTAGACACATGACATCTTGTTAGTTTATTTTAGGTTTATGTTTCTTAGTTGATGTTGTGTTGGAGTCTTATGATGGCACTAGGATTGTTATCTAGCTTCTAGTGTTGCTCCAGTATCATTTGTAATCTTGACCCTATGCACTTGTTGTACATCACTCTGGATACTCTGGATACTCTGGATGTAATTTAATGCAATGTAAAACATACAAAAATCTTTTAAAAAGCCATACTATTGAAAGTAACAGCACACTTTGGGCCACTTGGGCTGGTTTCCCAGCAGAAGCATGGTGACTGTCACAGTCTTACTGACTACTGAGGTGGTGCCTCAGAGGTGCTGAGGGAAATTTGGGCATCAAAATGTCAACCATGCATAAAATTGTTTTAGCAACACATTTGCCTTTCAACACAGCACATTGACTTTTTGGGGGTATTTCTGAACCAATAGGTGAGCACACACACGCATACACACAATAAATCAAATACAAGCAGAGCAAAAGTCTGCATTAATAGCATAGTGTCTACTTCTTAGGTTGTCCAGCTGGGTGAGAAGCCAAAACACTGTGGATAAAATGACCTGAGAACAGTGTGTGTGTGTGTGTGGGGGGGGGCACCCAAACACTATCTAATTTATTCATATCAATCGAACAGAAGGCCAAGTCTTTTTAAATGACAAGAACATCATTCATGATATTTGCAGTGCCACCATGTTGGCTGCTGGGTAAACTCTTGGCGTCTACTCATCTTTATTTACAGAAGGGTTTGCTGGTACATCCAAGAACATCATCTGAAGCGTCTTTTCAGGGTTGCAGATCATTTGGGGCAAATCCTTCACAAGTCAAGTCAGGTTCATTTATATAGCCCATTATCAGGACATGGGAGAGAGAGATCTCCCTCCTCCCTTTTCATTCCTGTGCTTTTCAATGGAAATAGCATTTGTTTGAAATGGGATAGAATGAGAGATTTCAGGCTTTCAGTCAAGAAAGGCCAAAGCACCAAGTGATGAGCTCTTTATCACCCCCTTACTCTTCTAATTTATTCCATCCATTTCCATGTGTCCACATTAGTCCATATGCCTATGAATGAGTGTGTAAATCTACGTGTGCCCAGGCTCGCCTCAGTGCTTATCCAGGCCTAGTCATCAGTATGCTGTGTCATGGTTTCTGTCAGTGACCGGAAATTAATGACAAAGACTTTCTTATGATCATGAAAACTTACTTCAGGAAGAGGTTGCTGCACAGGATATTTACACATGCAATGTGCATAGATTAATATTTTATAATAAATTATCTTAGCTACTAGGAGGCTGATATTGGCAAACTACATTACATTACTGGCAACATCTGTTTTCACAAGTCCCAAGCTAAACCACTGGGCTCTTATTAATAACATTAAAATGGGGTAAGACATAAGGATAAATTAAGGACACAAAATGGTTCTCGATGTGGCCTAAAGAACCCACATCTAGACGCTCAGGCCAAGAACACTTTGATGAAGGCATGAGCTGCAATATGTAGTGTAAGGCGTTAAATGGCTGAAGTGTACCTGCATACTAACCTGAGTGCCTCGACATGGACTAGACACAAAGCCATGTACCCTGTCCTCCATGTCCCCTGTCCTCCATGTCCTGTCCTCCATGTCCTGTCCTCCATGTCCTGTCCTCCATGTCCTGTCCTCCACGTCCCCTGTCCTCCATGTCCCCTGTCCTCCATGTCCTGTCCTCCATGTCCTGTCCTCCATGTACCCTGTCCTCCATGTCCTGTCCTCCATGTCCCCTGTCCTCCATGTCCCCTGTCCTCCATGTCCTGTCCTCCATGTCCCCTGTCCTCCATGTCCTGTCCTCCATGTCCCCTGTCCTCCATGTCCTGTCCTCCATGTCCCCTGTCCTCCATGTCCTGTCCTCCATGTCCCCTGTCCTCCATGTACCCTGTCCTCCATGTCCCCTGTCCTCCATGTCCTGTCCTCCATGTACCCTGTCCTCCATGTACCCTGTCCTCCATGTCCTGTCCTCCATGTACCCTGTCCTCCATGTACCCTGTCCTCCATGTATCCTTCTCATGATCTTTTCTTCAGTTTTTCTCCAGTGCACCTGTGCTTTGTTTAGGAGTACCAGAGATGGCTGGGATCCACTTTACAATATGTCATGTTGGCTGAAGCTGCATGACGTTGCATAAAACACAAGTCTGTTTTGTACTAACAAGATTCTGGGTGGAGGTGACGCTGGAACGGCCAGCATTCCTACTTCATATGGTGTGTTCAGAGCTCGTGTCTATGGCTGAATTGTACGATGTTCTCACAGAGGCCTATCAGCCTCGTCAGGCTGCACTGTCTAAAGGCGTCTGTGTGGTCGGCCATGACACCTGTTCCATCCAGTCTGCTGTTTCCGAGAGGCACACAGGTGCCTTTGACCAGAGCCTGGCCTCTCCAAATGAACTGGCCCTGATGTCAGACCTCGGTGGGCCCCAGCTCTTAATACTGCAGGGCAGTGAGTGTGTATTCCCCCATGGCCAGGTCTCCGTACAGAGCTACAATTCTGTGTGCTGCCACAGCACAACAACTACCTTCTTTTCCTCATGTTGGTCTCCATGCGGCCCAGCTCCTCGTAGGACTGGTAGAAGACTTCGAACTCCTGGCAGCCCCAGCCCCTCCAGACACACAGGCACCACTCCATGCTTTCCTTTCGAAAGCCGCACACAACGGTGTCCTTTGCCACCAGCGCGGCCTCCTCCAGGAACCTGAGGGGAAGAGGCCGATGAAAACAGACAGGAGTCAGTGAGCGTTAGAGACACGGAGGAGAAATGACGACAATTGCGGCACATCTTCATGTGCTGTGACCAGCATGTGGACTTCCTAGAAGCTAGTGGCTGTTCTGGGAACCAGTTTCCTGGAAACCCAGAGGACACTTAAGGTACTGTTAACAAGAAAAGTATGGCTCCGTCTGAGTTTCTCCGAGAACTGATGAAGGATGAACTTGTTGTCCCCCAAAAAAGCAACAAAAATTAAGAAAAGAAAGAAAAACATTTCAAACTGTACCGTCAGAAACCTGAAACCAGTTTATCCTCAACGGTAGAAAATATTAAGCTGATCCAAACAATATTACAGAATTTTCCAGAGTGAAAACGGAAAAATGTATCTTGTCAACGAGGCTCGTGTCCCAGTGCAGCCTGACAGAAGGACCGTTTTCTGGTGACCTGCTGCTTTATATCAACCAGTCATGTGTCATGTGCTACAGCCCTGTGTTACATACATCCGTGTTGTTTCATCCACTGGGATGTGTCCTTCAGTCGTGCTGTCCTTTCAACTTCTCTCTAATACACATGACCTATGACCTGATGAGGTGAGTTGATGCTCAGTGATCTCCCCAGAAACCAAAGGAACCATCAAGTGGACATGTGACCTAGTAAGTACAAATACTGACTTCAAAAGGCTTCAGGAAAAAGGCTTGTCCAGAATAGGTGTGCAAGGCACTATTCCCACATTGCTGTTAGAAAAATAGACACTCCAAACTCTAGGTCCATTTTACAAACTTTCCAACTCCTCCCTGACCTGTGACCTTCCAGACTGTCCCCTCTTTACAGGTGCACCCTGTAATAGCAGCTTATTACAGACCTGGAGTCGGGCGGCTCTTTATTGCATGCTGCTAAAAGGCTGCTCCTTTGTGGAAGCACACAGAAATCCCTTCTGCAAAGGACCAGCTGTTGCCTCCTTTATAGGAGTAATTACAGAGGCTGGCTAACCACCGTAAGCACATGATGAAGGATCTCACTGGGCTTTACCGATGCTGCATCAGCAAATTAATATCTAGGTCTCCCCCCCACCTCAGCCTTGGCTGGCTATAGGCTTGGCTGAAAATAGAGGTTACAGATGCAGATCCTGGCCAAATCCTCCAGCTGCAGCACTGTCATGGATCCACAACTGTGCTGGAATTACTGCAAACAGACTGCCCTGACATCTAGCTCCCAGCCACACTTCTTTACACCTCCATCAGCAGAAAGGTTACCCTTCATCGCTTTCACATTCTAATAATAATGATCCCTTATCAGTCCCACAAGGGGAAATGTGGATTTCTCTGCATTCTTGACCCAACCTATTGTATAGGAGCAGTGAGCTGCCAGCATATGGCGCTCAGGGAGCAGTTAGGGGTTCAGTGTCTTGCTCAAGGACACCTCAACATGCTGTATGCAGGACCGGGGATCAAACCTGTGACCTTCTGATTGCCAGACGACCGCTCTACCCACTGAGCTATGCTGCCCCCAGCTTCCTCCAGTGGCCACGTGGGCTGAGTCCATTTCAGTCTGTCACTGAAGTGTTAAAAGTGCTGATGGATAATTCCAAACGCAGTCTGTCATTTTGATGGAATCGACATAAAAACATTGGCTTTGTTGGCGTTTTAGAAAACTGCTTCTACTAAATCACAAGAAAGGTGAATCGGTTCAACTGGATGAGAAGCTTATTCAGAAACTTCTCTTCCCCTTGAACTGATTCACCTTTCTTGTGATTCTCTCACTTGGATTATGGAGCATGCTTCAAGACAGTTTGTCATCTAGTTATCTGACACATATCAGGCTTATTAAGTAGTGCAGATTGAAAAAGTAAAATCCTGCCACTTAAGACAGCCGTCTCTAGTGATATGTTTCTCTCACCCCAGAGAAGGACATCCAGGAGGGCTGAGGACAGCAATGACACGGCCTTTCTGCTGGTCTGCTTGCATTTCTATGACCATCACATCACCACCACGCCTGCAAAACACAAGATCTACATTCAATCTACAGCCATATATATATATATACACATACACACACACACATACGCAGATGATGATAAAAGCAGGTGTACTTATATATCTGCCTTATATGGGCTAAACTAGAGTATGTGTATCAAATAAGACTTTTACTAATTGCACACTTCTGAACCGAAAATATCAAAGAACTAAATGACATGAACCTGAACAGCCAAAGCAGCACAATAAGTCTGCCTATTGTTAAATTGAGTCAACAGCCATGTAGGATATGTTGAGAACCAAAGCAAAGTAAAGTGCTTTTCTTCTCTCTGCAGGGCGCACGCTTGCTTGATAGGGGAAATTCATATTGTTTTTGTCAGGTCAAAACAACCGATGTGATCATATTTCATTCATTACTGGATGTTTACAAAGCACACCAATAGACATTTTAGAATCGGTCCATTCCTACAAGTGTTTAAAGAGAAGTATGGCTTTCGTAGTCTTTGCCATTATGCATTTTGTTTGTGACATCAAGTTATGAAATAGAAACTGAACAAGACCCAGCTTGTATAAAATGAGATCTTCTTAAGTAGCACTACCTGGGGATCCACAAAGTCCCATTCACAGACAGCACAGTGAAGGCTTGCAGGTGGGTTGGTATGGGGTCAAGGGTCGCTGTAGAGTCCAGGTCAGTCTTGGGGTGAATGAGGACTGACTGTTCTGAGCTGGTATCCATCTCTTCACAGTCTGTGGACAGGGGCATTATGTTTGAGCTGGCTGAGGAGCTTTGGGCTCCAGAACTACGGTGGTCCAATCTCAGTGGCTCTGAGGAGGTGTTGGAGTCCGAGGAAACGGAGCAGTAGTCTGTCAGAGAGTCTTGATGTTGGAGGATCTGACTGCCCCCCGCCTCACTGTACATCAACGTCACTCCATATTTTGTCCGCTGTGACTCTTCCCTCCCTCCTTCCTTTGTGTCATGGTCAAGCGTGGCGCCCGCAGCAGCATCAAGCGGCAGACGGACAGTGAACACATCCCGGAGGGGGTTGCTGTCGCCACAGCTGGAACGTGAGGACAGACATAGCAGGTGTTAATTAGCATTATGTGCAGGAGTAGTGCAGAGTGTCATTTATTAATGGTAGATAGTGAGAGGTCCATTTTCATGTGTTAAAATCAGTCCCCACCTTGTGGGGATGGGCACAGATATAGATGGACCTGAGGGGACTATGGTGAGATGCCCTTCCTGAGACCTGCAGTAGGATCAAACCTGAGATTTCTGGCTCATCAGTTCCTATATTATGGATTCTTCCACTGAGCTGCTGGAGCCCTTTTAGAGAACTACTGACCAGGCATACAGAGCAGCCATGGCGGCTGGTGTGCTGGCAGCTCAGCGGTGAACAGTCCCACCCGTGTAACATGGATGCTGGGGACAAGCTAACAGAGAGTCTCGAGACAGGGGTAAAACACCATGTGTTGCCCCTGGGCACTGACATCCTGCCACAGCCGAGCTTGGCTTTGGGGCACTGACATAGTTCCCCCCGGAGTTGATCCTCCCTTGTGTTGTCCTGAGGCTCAAATGTACGTCGCTTTGGCTAAAACCATTTGCTAAATGAAATTGTAGCATCGTAACAGCAAACTAAGTACAAGAGAACACAGTTGTACAGTCATACTGACTGTATAGAGCAGTAGCTTAGCTGTCCCACAGAGAGACATTGCCACATCTTCACCGTGTATCACTTGGGTTTCCTGCTTGAGTAGGAGCATGAGTAGGGGCTGTGCAGCCCGTAGCCAACAATACCCAGAATCCCCTGCTCAACCTGACAGGTTCTTTCCAGCCCGCCCCTGTCCTTTCACATCACTGGATGTGGTAGTGCTGCATCCAGTGATGCCATTTCCCCCTCAGAGCTGAGGCAGAATGGAACCTCCTTTTCTGTGGCTGGGAACCTCTCGTGGTCACACTCATCTGGAGAGAGCCTGTTTCTGAAGAACTCAATAAAGAAGAAAGGACCGCGTGTCTTCACATGATCTCTGGCCATGGTTTTGCCGGGAGATAGTCTAGACTCGTTCATGCAGTCACCAGGTTAACCAGCTACCTGTCCTGCAAGCTGCACCATCCTCTCAGAAGAAGAAGGCAACAGGATGGCTCTGACCACGTGGACGTAACTTGTAACTTGGACTCCATCAAGACCAGCACACAACAGATAATGACTCCTACACCAGAACATTTACACTGATTGTACCTGATCAGTGTTATTTGATAATTGGTGCAAGTGTTAGTTCAATAATTATCAATAATAATTAGTAATAACTAGAGCAATTATACATCGTTTCATTGGAATGAGCTGTTGTCCTGCCTGTCTTTGATGAAATATTCACTGAAGCCATCGGATTCAATGTAGCTTAGTGGTAGAATACCCACATGAGGGAATGACAAGCCAGGCGTCGTGGGTTCAAACCCCATGTGTCAGGAAGGCCCACTCCGCCTTAATCCCCAATGTTCCACCCAAGTCCATGTCCAGCCCTACAGGGTTGGGACTGCTCACGACACGTCAAAATGAAGCCAAACATGAAGTGAGGCCACCCCTGCCAAGCCACGATCTCCAGTGTGTGCAACACTGATTACACATCTCATCACATTACTTTACATCACATAATGTAATCTAATGTAATGTAATGTAAAGTAATGTAAAGGAATGTAATGTAATGTAGTTCCATCAGCTTGAATGGTTCAGTCCGAGCCATTGAAAACCAAAGTTAATGGTTAATGAATGCATTGGATGGATTCTAGGAGACCGACTTGATCACTCAGTCAAACCTAGACGACTGCACCACTGCTGGTCCTGTCCAGTCAGAACATCTCAGCAGTGGCATGGGAAGGCTTGAGGTTGTCATCAAGCCTGGTAAAGATGACTGATGGCTTTTGAGCCCCAGTGGCTCAGAGATGGAACACACACCCTCCAGTCGGGCAGAGTGGGCTTGTGTCCTGCTGCCCTGGCTCAGCAGATGTGGGGCATTAATGCAAAAGCCCTTTGAGTGGTTGCTCAGCTAGAAAAGTGCCATAGAAGAGCAAGTCCATGGGCCGTTTAGTGGGTATCATTATGGAAGCTGAGAACATCAACCAGATAGATAAAGGACAATTTATTAATGGAGACAAATCCCAGATTTCAGGTCTAAAATTGTAAGTATGTTTGAAGAGACACGTAGTCTGTTAAACTCCATGTTCTCTGTACTGAAAGCTAAAAGAGGATCACCAAAACGTGCTAATGAAGGCCCCGTAAGTGATTCATTTTCTTCGTCCACATTCTAACGCGTGCCACTGACCTGTACTGAGCACAGAGCTGATAACTGGCCGTGTGGTAGAGCAGCAGGGTGTTGGTGCAGTCATCCAAAGTCCACACCGCCTCATCCCCCCACAGACTCAGACTGGAAACCAGGGCCACAATGGAGGACGGGGGACTGTAGGGGTCCAGCCTGTGGACCACCTGCAAACTCACACAGTCCAGAACCAGCAGACCAGGACCATTTGGCAACCATATCTGAGAGGAACAGACAAATCAAACAGGACAATTATGAATTATGACTGAATACTACGGCTACTCTAACAACCAACTCATAAAAGTATTGAAGAGAGCATTTCTCTCTCTCTCAGTCTCTCCATCCATCTGTTTGTTTATTGATTTATCCATCTATTTATTTGTTTGTTTGTTTGTTATACAAAATGATTATTAGTATAGTCTTTGCCGTTGTGAGAATCCATTATGTCGGGCATGGGACCTCTGCTGGAATAAGCTTTGTAACAGTTTCCTATGGGACAACTGAACGTTCAATGACCCCTGTCAGAAGAATCAGCTCGTCTCTCTGCCAGACTGTGTCCATGCGTTCTCATTGTCTATCACTTCTCTGCCAGGCACTTTATGGATGGTCACTAATACCTAGTGAATCTAGGCTGTTTGTCCCTGAAGGTAGAACCAGGAAGTAGATCAGTAATGTCATCCACCATGATGTACGTGTCTGGTTAGAGAAAACAAAACTGTAAAACAAACTTCCAGACAACAGGGTTGAGTTGGACTAGTTCAGTCTCCACAGAAGATAACATTGTAAAGTCCAGTCTGGCTGTCGTCCTGTGTACAAAATCTCAAAAATGAAGCTGATGAGTTAAATATCCCAACTGAGATCTAAAACATCAAAAAACATACAAAACAAGTTCCAAATTAAAAAGCAGCAGTCAGCAGCAGCATCTTGAGTCATTGGGTCCATGTGTGTCTGTGTGTCCCCTCTGCCTCACCTGAGAGCCACTGTTGACCAAGGCCATGCTCCTGACGGGGTAAGGCCTCTGTCGGGGGTCCGAGTCCTTGAGGCCAAACATGGTCTTATTGAGGGTGTAGGGACACATGTAGACCTCCCCTTCCACCGGTAGCTCGTCCACCAAGCTGTAAACTACCACCAAGCCATCTGACATCCCCGCAAACACACGTGCCAGGGTCTAGTGAGGGGAGGAGGGACAGATGAGCACAGCTGATAGGGTACTCGGGGGGGGGCGTGAGATGGACCTACAGGGTACCAGAGATCTGCTCAAGACTCTTTAAGACCTAGTTTTGACAGCAGCAATAATGGAATTTCAGATCAACGTTAGGACAAATCCTTCCGGAAGGTTACAGTCAACATGTGGCACAAGGTGGGCGAGGATCCCTTGAGGACTACATAAGAATAGGGGGCCACAGTGAGACCACCATGTTGTGGAGGGTTCAACTTCATGTCTCACACATAAATGCCTCAACTCAGCAAACTCAGAAGCCTTGCATTGGACAGGGGTCTGTTTTCCGTGTCGCGGTCAGTCCCCACGCTGGGGCTGGACACAGATTTAGATGGAGGTTGGGGGATTAAGGCTGGATGCCCTTCCTGATGCCGTGCACTGGGTTCAAACCTGCAGCTTCTGGCTTGTCCGTTCCTGAAGCCCCCCCAGGACCACACAGGAGAAAATATGTTCTTCACACTTAAAACTCTACTTTTGGAGCATTGCACAGCCTAACTAATGAGGAGGGGAAAGTGTGGAAGTTGACATAAGTCTCACTGTGATGGTTCATATCCAAAGTACAAAGAGTTGATGGATAAAAGAGACACATTGTCGTTTGTTCTAACATCCATTCAAGTAACTGAAAGTCAAACGACCCCGGCGGGCCAGTGCGGCAGGTCTGATGGGGCCAATGGGGCCTTAGCTTGGTTGGTGTTTTCATAGCCCATCAAACATTTCAATTAAGGTGCAAAATAATTAATCTAATTTTGACAGAAATAGTAAAACAATGTGGAGGAAATGAAGATGTGTCGTTCAAATTTAGGTCAATGCAAATGAAACAGTTCCAGGACATCAGAGGTCGTCATGGTTATTAGCAGGTAAGAGCCTCTGTACTGGGTCATTGTTTTCCTACAGAAGTATGTCACAGGGTTCAGTAGCCGGGCTCTGAACCCGTGGGGACTGCGCTCACTGTTCCTGTCCAGTAGGGTGGGTTGGATGCAGGCCACATTCCAGCGGCCTGGGTTGTATGGGACATTAAACCATTCTGTTCTTTTCTACAGTGACACTGTTCCTCTGCAGCTAAGCCGGCCGCCTGGACAGGCGCAGCAGTTGAGGGTTCAGCTGTCTTGCTCATGAACACTTCATCACAATTTCTGAAAGAGCCGGGGATTGAACCTGCGACCTTCCGATTACTAGATGACCGGTTCCACCACGTGACCTGTGCTGCCCCACAAGTGCTTTCATAAAAGTGCTAGTAGATGACAGTAAGTTTTCAGCCATAATGTCAAATGCTAATGTTCTCATTCATAGGGTTCATATTCATTTTAAGAAATTATTTTGCAGCACTTTGGACGGATGCATTCCCAGACTCGTGCTCAGCTGTACATGACAGCTGAAGGAAAGTGAAATCCTTTCAGTGGAAGAGCCACTATTCAATCTCTATGGACAGGTGGACAGAACGACCAACACACACGTCCTCAGGTTCTTCAAGCAGTTATCGTTTGATCACTTATCTTTGAACTGTTTCCATTGCAGGTGTGTTTGTCATTGAGTCAAGAACAAAAACATAAAACTTCCAGTTATGTCTATTTCCTGGCATATACAGGGGCAGCATGGCTCAGTGGGTAGAGCGGTCGTCTGGCAATCAGAAGGTTGCAGGTTTGATCCCCGGTCCTACAATAAGCATGTGGAGGTGTCCTTGAAGAAGGTGAATATTATGGACCACATAGCAAATAGGGAGTGGTTTGAGACACAACTACACCACTATGACTTTGTTTAACCCACCTGGTCTCTGGCTGGTACAGGGAACAGACACGTGATGACACCAGGACAGGAGAATTGCCTCTGGGGCGTACCCAGGGGACACATCTCCTTCAGACTATAGATGAACACTTCTTGATCCTAAAAAACACACACACACACACACAAACACACGCACAAACACACACACACACACACACACACACAAACACACACACACAGGAGATACTGCAGGATAAGTTCTTCATCAGATTTCAGAGCACAATGTAGACAAGCTGAACCAGTTCATCTGGACACGTCTTAATGAGAGAGACGTCTCCTCTCTCCTCCAGGAGACATCTTCAGTCTGGTGGACTGCAGCATCCCCACCTGATCAACAGCGAAGCTACATAATG
>OMLC01101527.1:0-17421 GCA_900302585.1 Regalecus glesne | reverse complement strand
CTGCTGTTGAACTCCTGTTGAAATTGTGACTTTGTCCCCTTACCAATGAATGAATGGTCTATAGTTTTAATGGCAGGTTCATCTTAACAATGAGGGACAGAATTTTGGAAAAAAATCCCAGATAATCACAGTATATGAAGTTTAAACATTTATTTGGGTTTATTGAGGAAAATAAGTATTTCACCCCCTAGCAAAACATGACGCAGTACTTGGTGGAGAAACTCTTGTTGGCAAGCACAGTGGTCAAATGTTTCTTTTGGCTGGCCACTAAGTTTGCACAGATCCCAGGAGGGATTTTGGCCCACTCCTCTTTGCAGATCCTCCCCAAATCCTTAAGGTTTGTAGGTTGTAGCTTGGCAACTCGAGGCTTTTACTCCCTCCACAGATTCTCTATAAGATTAAGGTCCGGAGACTGACTAGGCCACTACATGACCTTAATATGCTTCTTCTTGAGCCACTCCTTTGTTGCCGTAGCCGTATTTTTGGGTCATTGTCATGCTGGAACACTCATCCATGACCCATTTTCAGTGTCCTGGCTGAGGGAAGGAGGTTCTCACTCAAGATTTCCTGGTACATGGCCCCATTAATTCTCCCCTCAATCTGATAGAGTCGTCCTGACTCCGTAGCAGAGAAACAGCCTCAAAACATAATGTTTCCACCACCATACTTGATGGTGGGTATGGTGTTCTTAGAGTCCAAGTCAGCCTTTTTCTTCCTTCAAACATGGCAAGTTGAGTTGATGCCAAAGAACTTGATTTTAGTCTCAGCTGACCAAAGTACTTTCTCCCAAACCTCCCCTGAATCATCCAGGTGCTCATTGGCAAACTTCAGACAGGCCTGGACATGTGTCTTCTTGAGCAGGGGGACCTTTTGGGCACTACACGATTTCAATCCATTACAGTGTAGTGTGTTACCAATGGTCATCTTGGTGACTGTGGTCCCAGCTGCCTTGAGATCATCAACAAGCTCCTGTCATGTAGTTCTGGGTTGTTCCCTCACCTTTCTCATGATCAGGTTCACTCCACCAGGTGAGATCTTGTGTGGAGCCCCAGACTGAGGGAGATTGATGGTCAATTGGTGTTTCTTCTATTTTCTAATTATCACACCAACAGTTGACTCCTTCTCACCAAGCTGCTTACCAATGGTCTTGTAGCCCATTCCAGTGCAGGGCTACAATGTTGTCCCTGATGTCCTGAGACAATTCTTTGGTCTTGCCCATTGTGGAGAGGTTGGAATCTGATGATTGGATTGATTCTGTGGACAGGTGTCTTTCATACAGGTAATGAGTACTTAATTAGGAGTACTAATTAAATAAGATGACTAATTTGTGCACCTTTTGGTCACATAACCGGTCTGTGGGAGCCAGAATTCTTACTGGTTTGTAGGGGGGGATACTTAATTTCCTCAATATAACAAAAATATTTTTTTTAAATTCATATACTGTGATTTTCTGGGAACTCTTTCTAATGTTTTGTCTCTCACTGTTAAGATAAACCTACCATGAAAAGTATAGACTGTTCTTTTATTTGTAAGGGGCCAAGTCACAAAATCAGCAGGGGGTGAAATACTAATTTTTCCCACTGTACTAATTCATCCTGGTTACATATCACATGGGGGACGAATTTTATTGGGTTTGTGTTTATTGAACATATTTTTCTTGTACTTAATGCATGTGTACTGTGTCTTCCTCTCTTTTAGCCCACATAAATTGCACTGCTTCTGGTTGCTCTCTTTCACTTACTTATTTATGTATGTAGTTACAGCAAGCGAAGGTAGGAGAGTCAGTCAAATACACTTGCAATATAACTCACTCTTACTTTACCTCACCTCTTCAAGAAAGAGTGTTCTCCTCTGGAGCTTCCCTTTGTTCTAATCTGGGTGAAGTGCCATCCAGTTGACATAAAACACTGTATGCTGAGATATCCAAGATCCTGAAGAATCTCACAGGTGGCCAAATGTATAGGGTTCTACTTTTGCAGCTGTGGCCGGTCACCAGCTTGTCTAAATTGTCTGCCCCTCCTTTTTAGGGCATTGTAATTCATTATGTTCACTGGTTTTTGATGTTCCTGGTCACAGATACTCCAATCCCTATGCAGCATAGTCACCAGTACCACATTTTTTTTCTTTTCTTTGACCCATTGGACACCAGGGATGCGTCAGCCATCAATGCAAGCTTTCATGAATTGGCAGGCCTGTTCTGAGTAGTCAACAGCCAAGGTGGCCGTTCTGGCTTGTTCATTTGTAGTGTTCCTACCATCATCAGCTTTCGCCTGAGGAGCTGATCATCTGACTTCCCCGTATACACTTGCAGTTTGACAAATGATGAAGCAGCATCACAAGTAAAACTAAAGCCAGATCTTAATTTGCGTATCTTGCCAATTTTAGATGGTATGAGATCTCTGAATGGGTATAGACCATCGAAATAGCTCAGTGGGTAGAGCAGAAGTTTGCGGGTTTGATCCCCGGTCCTGCAGGAAGCATGTTGAGGTGTCCTTGAGCAAGACGATGAACCCTTAACTGCTCCCTGAGCGCCACATAGGGGCAGCTCACTACTCCTACACAATAGGATGGGTTAAAATGCAGATAATTGTATATTTGCCCTTTTGGGACTAATAAGGAAATTTGAAAAAAAAATGTTTTTACTTCAAAACATTAAATGTTTAGAAATGAAATTGCGGGAGCAGGTAGGTTCTTGTGCATGAGATGTAAGAATATTGACTCCTGGTGTGTGTGTGTGTGTGTAATTTCACATACTAAAAAGAGTAGAGTGCAGGAGATATGGCAGCAGACAGGTTATCAGTGCTTGAAACACATACACACACACACACACACACACACACACAAACACACATCAAAACACTTACAGAAGCCCAACTTAGGAGGACTCCACACATTTTTTTCACTTTCCCTTTCAGTACCCTCAGGTCCAGAAACCAAACATTATAACTGTGACATGTAACATAAATGTATGTGTGTGGGGGAGGGGCACTGTGTGCACTCAATGAAAATGTTCTCCTTGACATGTTCTTCAGGGGTGGCATGATTCAGTAGGTCGGGCGGTCGTCTAGTAAACAGAGTTTGCTAGTTTGACACCCAGCACACTCCACTAGTCTTTGTCATGTGTTAAATAAAACATTTTTTCTTTTTTTTTCTTTCTTTTCACAGATGATGACCTGAGGCTAATAACTCTCAAGCTGAAACCAAATTTATCGTATCACCTTTCTTTTACAAAACATATAAAGCAGGTTCAACAGACCAAAACACTGGACAAGGGTTAAAACACTGCTGTTAACAAAGGAGTATATACCATGTTCTGATATGAAACACACTCATTTCCAATTTCCCTAAGCATCCCTGGGAAAATAGCTAGCTGTAGACAGTTTAAACAGGGCTTTTTAAATCTTTTATAACTTAAGGCCCACTTCTGATTGTTAAAAAGACTCCAAAGACCACTTTCCCAAATGAAAGGGGGAAAATAAACATGACAAAAAACCAAGAATAAACTGAGGTATGAATAGTTATGCCACTGTCAGCTGTAATGACCAAAATAGATATTCTGCTCACCCTGTGAGATGCTTGTGCTTACTTCTGGGAATAACGAGATAAAGTCGTGGTGGAATGGGCGAGAGCCTGACACACAGAGTACCGTCCAAAGCCGCTTCCAGTTTGTTCCTTGCCTTTGATTTTGTAACACAATGGAAAACCCTGACCCACATGAATAGGCAGTGGTGAAAGGCAACAGGAATTTGGTTACACATTTTGATAGAGGGGAGACTTTGACTGGCAGCCAGAATCCAGAATGAAGAAAGGTCCATTTCTGTGAGCTGAAGCTTCAGGTTGCTGTCTGGTTATAGTTCCATCACTTCATTTTCCAACACAGCAGACAGAGTCATGTCTTCTTTCTTTTTTCTTTTAATTTCATTTTCAATTGAATTTTAACAATTTATACAACCGAACTCACATTGTTTCCTGCTGTTTGGTTCTATGTTTTTTTCAGCTGTACCTATGTGGTTTACAGATAATTTAATGAAAGGAAATAGAAAAAGCTGGTAAGGAAAAAAAGCTTTATTTCATCCTAAAGTGTTAGTTGTAATGGAGGTATACATTCAAGAAATTAGTGATTAAGAAATTAAAGGAGGGAGCCTGGGTCATGGAGGGGAGTTGTGTACAAATGTAATTAGTGCTATGGGTGTATGTACTGATATGCATTAACAGATAAGGTCAATTGTGAACACGGAGATGCATGTGTGATACAGAGTGTATACAAGGGTTTAGGAAACTTCACCGTCTCGATGTGGCCATGGCCGCAGTCCACCTTTTAATAGATATATCTTTCTGAAGTCTCAAAGAGTAGGTTATTTGTTCCATCTGATGTAGTTCCCATATTTTCTCAGTCCATAAATTGGATCTTCGGGGAATCAGGTTTTAACCACATAATTGTGATGCATTTAATTGGGTCTTTTAGTAGTACTTCTATCAATCCCTTCAAGGATTAACCCCAGTAAGGCCATATCCAGACCCTTTTTTTTCATCTTTTGTGATGTTTAGGTGGAAAAACCCTTTTAAGTACGTTGAACACCTCTTCCCAAACTGTTCTTCTTCTAGGGTATGTCCAAAATGTGTGAGTATGGTTACCAGTTTGTGTTTCACACTTTCTCCAGCATTTGTGTGAGTGTGTTGGGCCCATTTTAGCCACTATTTCTGACGTCTGAAAAAAAATCTCATAATCACCTTCTAATTGAATTCCCTCCATGTGTTTGAATTGGTTATTAGATTTGTGATAGTGCATTTTTCCTCAATTATGTCCTGTTGTAAATCTGTATTTATTTCAGTTTCCCATCTTCTTCTTATCTTTTATCTGACCTGTGAATGAGGTCTCATCAAGTGATGAGGATATTGAGGACACCGGTCTGTAGATTCCCTGACGTGAGAAACGTTTCATTAGTAACTTCCTCCAGCCGGCTGTGTGACTAAGTCAGTAACATCCTCCTCCTCCTATGGGCACTAATAGGCTACTAATGTTTTCAAATTGGCAGCTGTTTCAGCACTTTTTCCAGCTTTCCTTGGGCCAAAATAACAGAAACAATCATGTTCACAGGCTGTTGATGTAACTCAACATATTAAGGTTTTCCTGAAGTAATCATTCAGGATTGACACCCTGGCATTTAGAACAGAGCAAAGTGGAGGCATGCCAGGACATGATCGAGGTGTTTATTACTAGATATCAAGAGCTGTTATTTTAGGCTTTTCGAAGTATAGGTACGTGCCATCTTAAAGTAATTTTGAACTCCAATTTGCTATATAAAGTTTTTTTTTGTATTCAGTCTCCAGGTAATGTCTGACAACAGTTTGTTCCCATAGACTTAGACATCTGAATATCCTATTTAAGTCAAAAGACCCCATTTAAAATTATTATTTTGTTCAAAGATCAAGCAACAAATAAAAAGGTTTCCCTTGCTACATCTTGACTTTCCACCATCTGATGGGATTATTTTTTCTCATGCTCATGGAGAGGAGCTGCGGCTGATGCCAGCACTGATGTGTCTCAATAAATTGTCTGAACATTGATTGTGGCTATTGAAAAAGGAATTTGAAACCCCTAGATGCATTAGACCATTTTTTCCCACTTTGCTTGTGATGCTTTTTGAGGTTTCCAACACTGTCTTTAGACAGAATATGGTCTTAAACATTTACTTCCAGCTCAGCCTTTCATTTTTTTCTCCTTCATTTATTACGTATAAAAGGAGAGTCCAGGGTCTTTGAATATCGGTGAACTGTAACATCATGGCGCTGTAGCTGCTACTTACCATTTACTAGATGGGATTGAAGAGCTGACATATATTCACGGTTGAAATAGGAGGTTGCTTGAGACAAGATGTGTGGAAAACAAATGTTTTCAACCTCTCATTTTAATAAACCCGCACACTCAGTCTGTTGACATTTCATTTAGCTTTCTGTAATAACCCTGTGATTTCTTCTTGGCCCATTTTCGTCTTATCGTCATCTACATAAGCCGTGATTATTTAAGAGCACATCTCCTCTTGGCATAATTAGCTAAAATTGGCGTTTGCTTTTTGTTTTGGCTGGGAAACTGCTCTTGTTGACTGCGTCTTTTAATCAGTGCTGTGTGATCTGAACACGGCTATCTGTGGCAACTCCAAGGTGACAGAGCAGTGTTTCTCACTAGAGAGAAAAGCCACCTTATTTGGTTCTTATATTCTCACGAGGAAATGTGTCCTCTGCATTTCACCCATCCTATTGCATAGAAGCAGTGGGCAGCTGAAATGCCCAGGGAGCATATAGGGGTTCAAGGTCTCTCTCAAGGACACTTCAAAACAGTTTCTGAAGGAGCCGGGGATTGAACCAGCAAACTTCCAATTACTAGATGACCTAACTCGGACTCCAGAGCCATGCCACACCCTGGGGACCCACCTTTTCAAAAATACAAACCACCGTGACCCAATAGACAATACTTTATCAATTATTAACAAGTTCTGTGGAGTGATGAAACAAAATTGGAACTTTTTGGGCCTATGGATCAGCGGTACATCTGGAGGAAGAATAATGAAGCATACGCTGAACAGAACACCCTGCCTACAGTGAAGCATGGTGGTGGCTCAGTGATGCTCTGGGGCTGCTTCACTTCCTCTGGTACTGGAAACCTGCAGTGTGTGGAGGACAAGATGGATTCAATCAAGTATCAGGAAATCCTGGGAGAAAATGTCATGTCATCTGTGAGGAAACTGAAGGTTGGGCGTCATTTGACCTTCCAGCAGGACAATGATCCCAAGCATACCTCAAAGTCCACTAAGAGACTGGTTTGGACACTTGCGGAGGATATATGCTGGTATACTGGCAAAAGAATGCTGAATATTGAGAAAGGAAAAGAAAACCAAAGAGGAGGTTTATGGATGTGGTGAGGCAGGAAACGGAGGTTACTGGTGTGACAGAGGAAGATGCAGAGGACAGGAGGAGATGAGGATTGATGATCCACTGTGGCCATTCCTATTGGCAACAGCCAAAAGCAGCAGTAGTAGTAGGAGAGTAAAGATTATTGCAAATATTTTAAGTGTGTCCCGCTGGGTCTACATGGTGATTGTGGCCACGTGCCTCTGGTCCTTTGCTACTTCAGTGGCATGTGGACTTTGCTTGGCATGCTCGTCATCAAACTTTTTGCATCGTGTCGTGGTGAACCACTTATCCAAAGTCAGGTCGCAGATTTGCTTATGTCTATTCAGCACTTATTGGGCAGAAAATGAAGAAATACACCGGATATGACACCAGGGTCTTATGGGGGCGGGTTAAGGCTCGATGCCCTTCTGATGCCCCACAGTGGGTTCGAACCTGCAGTATCTGGTTCACTAGTTCCAGAAGTACACATACTTTCCAATGTCTTATAATTCTACTATAATCCTTTTATTCTTTCAATGTTGTATTCTGTAAAACACACACACACAGACACACACACACACACAATTTTGGAGAGATCCCTCCTCTGTTGCTCCCCGAGGTTTCCTCCTATAAACACCTAAGTGTCTTTTAAGGAGATGTTCCTCATCCCATGTGAGGTCTCAGATCATAATGTTATATTGCTGTAAAGCGTAGCAGTAAGGCTGTTATTTGTGGTAATGGGCTATACAGAAAAAATGGACTTGTTTGAACTCCCGACAGAGTTAAGACAACTGACCGAGCTCTTAAGTCACTTCGGAGACGAGGTCATTCTCAACCCTTTTAACATTTGAATACACTGAACTTATTCTCGCCCCTACATAGGACTTCACTGGTGTGATTCTCAAAATCTTTAACGTACCTAAGACTCAAATCGTTCTCCGAGTGGGTTTAAACAAACCGGTCCACAGGCCTCAGAAGACTCACCTCCCAAAACTTACAGAGTATAGTGGCTCAGTCTAAATACCTTATGTTGGATTTTTAAGAATAAATAATCAAAACATAAGAACAAAAAATAAAACCTTGTCATTTGACATGTTCAGTAAATGTTTGGACAAAAGAAAACATACATTTCCCCCTGTGGAACTAAGAAAGGAAGGTCTCATCTTAAATGCCTATGATCGAATGTCTTTGTCATGATTATTTCCACATTACTTTTTTTAACTTACGTAGTTTCTACTTTGTTACTTGAATTGATGCTACTCAAGGAAAACGGACCATTTCCTGGGGTGGAGCCCGAAGAAAACTCACAAATCTGAGCTGGAAGTAAAGATCTCAAAATATCAATGATAACTCTTGCAAATATTATTCCATTCATGCTTTTTCCCCAGCCTTTTCTGTGTGTAAGGACACAATTATTTGGAAATTAGAGGCAAAGGCTGGATGTTTGGTTCACATGCACAAAAGGTGGTTAAAAATCTATTTGCCATCCTGCCGAATAAATTTCACGGCCCTATAGTTAGTGGTGGCTGCACCTTCAGGTAGGAACCAAGTAAAAATTAATTACTTTTAGTTTTACTATTTTGTGGCTTAAACTTTGTGTCCCAGTGTCTAATTAGAAACAATGGTGCCCTTTGGACAAGTGAGCTAAATGGAATTTCAATGACCTTTTTCCCCCAACCTTGAAGCACTACAGATATTTGCTCTTTAGGATAGATAAATGGTCAAATTCTGTCAACAAAATGTTCTTTCCATCTTAATTTGTGTGAGCTACATGTTGTTTTGACTTGCTTTTTTTAAAATAAATTTTAACAGCTGTATTCTCTTTAGAAAAGACTGATAAAGTACAACCTTGGCAGCCAAAGCCAAAAAAATTTGACAGCAGTTGGCTGCTGGTTCGAACGCCATTCCTGTTTTTATCACAGCGGAGGCCAAACGCAGCTGTCTGCATGGTGTTGACCATGAGGCTCTTTTTCCAAATGAGGGTTCTGTAATTTACAGTGCCAGACTCGGAGATGCCCAGAATAGGGATGACTCAACGTACGTGGGTAAGCAACCTCAATAAAGTCAATAAAAAAAAGCCAGAGAACCTCCACCAATCTCTTTTAAGCCATCTGCTTAATCAGTTCCACTAAGTGCCTTGAAAGCATGCCTCACCTATGTAGCATGTTAACTTATGGGTGAAGCTATTTGGGGTTGGGCCCATTCTACAACCATTACATTATCGGGAACGTTGGAACAGAGCATACCGACTGTTGAGTGCTTAAGGCAAGCCATATTTGTTACAACCATAACATGGAAGAATCATCTGTGCAAAGTGCCCATTTCCAACATTTTTTTATTAACATCACTTTTAACAGTTTTGACATTGCTGTTAGATTTGATGTGAAGTTGTTTTCATTTCAAACAACATGTAACCATTAGCAAAGAGCTATACCCCAATGCCGTTTAAAGCCAGCCAAAGAGCGGTGGGATTAGCCAGAGATCAGCTGAGGAGAACGGGGATGGAAGTCCATCTCACGTGTTACAAGTCAACGTATCATAATTACAGATGAGGAAAACAAAGAAAAGCACAGGGGAACACGGAGTATTTTTTCTTAAGTCAGGCTTTGGTGGTTGTTTTGGCTAGGGTACTTTTCTTTATCAGTAAACTTTGCAGCAGTCTTGATAGTCTGTTAACCGGTATTGGGGGGGAGGGACACTAAGTTCATACTCTTTGGGAGTGCTCTACTATACAAAACACAGTAAAAGTATCGATAAGCCACTCATCAAAAGTTTTGCATTTGCAGCACTTTTCAACCATCAAATCCCAACTGAGATTACAATACTAGGGCTGCAGAATAGAAAAATGATACCTCTAACTAATTAAGACCGATAGAAAGAACCAGCACTATGTTGCCTCCAGCTGCCACTGGATGGCAAAAAGGGATTTCAACTTAAAGAGCATAAAGTTTTTATTTTCTTGAAATATTCCATATGTAGAGAAGGAATGACATCTAATGCTGAGAATGCCTTTAGAAGCCACAGGCAGTAGCACTTAATGGCATCGCTGTAAGACTGGTGAGAGAGTGAAAGAGGAGGAGGAGGGGTCTGACAGTGGAGGCAATGGAGTTGAGGGGGTTGTGTCTGTGTGTGCATCATTGTATTGTGACACATACAGACAGTGAGGAATTAATCGTTAAAAATGGTAGAGGTAATTTTGCTGTAGAAAAGGACCCATGAGAACAAACATCCATGACGGGCTTTTGTGAATCACAACCAAATAAATGATCCAATAGGTGAAAATCATCAGGAAATAAAACAAGACAGGAAGGCAGATGGAGTGGGATGTCCCGTAAAAAAAACTGAAATGGTTAGCAAACCTGATAATTCACACCTCTTCGTATTTTCTAATGTCCATTTTTCTACCTGGAGCCTTTATTTCTTGAAATGTGTCCACAGCATCCACATTGCTGTCTAAATCCTGCTCGGTAATGCCTGCAGACTTATAGAGCATCGGACATGTCAGCTTGGTCATAGAATACCATGAAAAAAATTGCTTCAATCGCTTCTTGGTGCTAAAGAAGGGTGACGTGGCATAATTTGTTAAAAGACATTTTTTTATAGTGACAAGTGCTCTGCCTCCTCCCTCCTAACTACCACCAAGAAGAACTAAAACTCCTCACTCTTGAGCCCTGTCAGCCGAGCTTGAACTGACCCAGCCTCCTCCAATGGCAGGGTAGAGGACTCAGTAGCGGTAGTGGTCTGGCTTGAAGGGGCCCTCACGGGGGAGGCCCAGGTACTTGGCCTGCTTCTCGGTCAGCTTGGTAAGCTTCACAGCAAGCTTGTCCAGGTGTGCGGCGGCCACCTCCTCATCCAGCTAAGAGTGATAGAGGAAAAAAGGGAGTTTAATGGCAATTTAGAAAAATACATAAAAGTATAAGAGAAAATGTCTTGATGCATGCTCAATAATCCAGGTAGGGAAATCACAAAAGAGGTGAATCTGTTCAGCTGGATCTTCAGTCTGAGAAGCCAGACTGAAGAAGTCACCTGGTGAGTGACGAAACGTTTCTGAAATAAACTTCTGATCCAGCTCAACAGATTCACCTCTTTTGTGATACAAAAGAAAATAGATTGGAAGAGTGGCAAAGAGAGGAGCGAGAAGAACAGGATGGTGAAGATGGACGAGTACGAAGAGAAAAGTAAAGAGATGGAGAGCAACTTGATAAGTTAGTAGAGGGAGAGAGAGAACAGAAAAATAGTCAGGAAAGAGAAGCTCATATAAAGGAAAAAATAAAAAGCTCCATGAGCAGGTAAATCCATACAGTACCTCTGATCCCTTTGTCTTAATCACCATTTACAACCTTGACATCATTACTTGGAAAGTATTTTAATCAGTTTAGAAGCTTTGGGTTTGTGTTGGGACAGGAATCTTCTAGTAACAACCTAGTAGTCTGGCAACATGTTGGAGAATTACCACTTGGCTGCTTGTTGATGACCACTACATATAACTGCACATTATAACTGAGGGCCAAAGTAGCTCAGTGGTAGAGCACGCTTTGGGAACTGGCAAGCCAGATGTTGCGGGTTCAAACCCACCGCGGGACATCAGGAAAGGCATCTGGCCTTAATCCCATAAACTCCATCTATGTCCACCTCCCCAACATGGGATCAATTGTGACATGTAAAATTGGACCTCATTACGACTGTAAAAGAAAAAAAAACGATATCTAGGGAAAACAAAAGACAAGACCTAATCAAATTCATAACTTTCAGTTATTACCAGAAGTTGTGGTCCACATGGCTACCAGCAAGCCCACAAACATCTGAAAGTCCCCTTCACACTTCGACTTGAGGGAAATACTCAAACTTATCAGTTGACTTATCAGTGTTAAGTTGCCACCAAATAGATAACTAGGGTAAAACCTTGTAATTAAGAGCTGAAAATTAACCACTCTGCTGCCGGATCACTTGATTATACAAAATACTTAATTCCTGGATAAGCAGGGGGTGAAAAGATGATTTCACCTTTTTACAAGCAGGATTATTTTTAGTGTAAAATGAAATTTAAAACATTTTAAAGCATAAATAACAAAGAGAAAGCAGGAGGAAAAACGACTTTCATTTTATTTGACTACTGACCTTCTTGGGCAGGAAATAGACTCCGAGGGGGTACTTGGCAGTGTTGGTCCAAAGCTCAATCTGAGCCATCACCTGTAGGAGAGGAAATATATGCTAAACTTAGGGAAATATGGGAAGATTGAGAACATCCATGACAAAACTCATTTCATGCATTTTCAAACACAGAGACCAGGGCTGACTCGATACCAAACACAGCTCTTGATCCAAATTAGAATCATGGGACATGACGATATGCTAAATAGTAGGAAATCACATGCTCCAATGATATAACGATAATGTAGGTGCATTGACCATCGTTGAGGTTTGCAGGGGTACAGTGAACACACACAGTACCTGGTTGGTGAAGGAGTTGCTCATGACAAACGAGGGGTGTCCCATTGCACAGCCCAAGTTTACCAACCTTCCTTCTGCCAGGACAATGATATGATGGCCATTCTTCATAAGATAACGGTCCACCTGAGGAAGATAGAGGGAATAAGAATTCACAAGTATTAAAAAAAATATTTAAAGTGAGAGAATTGTGTAAACTTTTTGTTTATTCTATGATTATCTAATCATGCAGATTGCATCATTCTATCACAAGGCCACTAGTGTCAGCCATTTGCACAATTCTACACCTGATCTATACTGGATTTATTAATGGCCAAAATAATGATAGATTTCTTTCTTTTTTTTTTCTTTACATTTTTTGGGTTTGGATTTACATTAAATTTCATAATTATTTGCAGCCCATGTGTGGGATCTGCTTCTCTCCACAGGGGCTTCATTACAAACATGCACACATGTTTGCACATGCTAAGGTATTTAGTGGTAAAGCTCCTAAGTAATTAGGTCATCCCATAACTGGGTTCTCAGGGATCAATACCACCAATACCTGCATCCTTGAACATGGTTTGGAACCTCTCGATGCTGGAGAGGCACTGTGCAGGCTAACAGTTTTCCAACATGACCAGGGAGCAAAATGTCAGTTTTCCCTTTCTGGATCAGTTAAGTTTCTCACATTTACAGTCAAATCAAAAGGCAATATTGGTTGCACGGCGCACATACGCCTTTGTTCAGTTGCTGCTGGGACTGTTCCTAGTCAAAAATGTGACCGTCAATCAAAACTAGTAGTTTTGCCAGGGGATCATAGAAATACAAACGGCTGAAATATGTTTCTGGGAAATGTACTCATTATTTTGCTGAATGTTGTAACAACTTATATTCATGCTCACCTTATAAAATCACATTGTCGTTCAACAGCTGTATAGTTGGATCCATTTTATAAACACAAAACAACTTGTTGATTTAGTGGCCAAATTCGCATAACTTAAGTCTGATCCATTGGTTGTTATTTTTTGTGTATAGAGAGGTAAATATATTGATAGATTGTGGGGGTTTTTAAGCCACATGACCAATTGGAATTTGTTCTCTGCATTTAACCCGTACTATTGTATAGGAGCAGTGAGCACAGCCCCAGCACCCAGGAAACAGTTAGTTCAGTGTCTTGGTCAAGAACACCTTGATTGACACACTTTCTGAAGAGACTGGGAATCAAACCACCAATCTCTGATTACAATACAACCATCCAACCCCCCTGAGCTACGCTGCCCCCAATACACTCCTGGTTTCAATTTCCAGATTTCCGTAGTTTTTCAGCTCCGTAAAAAAAAGAAGGTCTCTAGGGCACATACAAAGCATTATGTAGGAATAAGCCAGAAACAAAACTTTATAAACCTAGAAGTAAATGCAATGCAAATCCTTGTGCAAATACAGATGTTTGGAGAATAAATAACACTCCTTCAAGGCATTGTTTACCCTGACGCCACACACCATGACATGTTTATCCAAAATTCAATACGCATCTCATACCACTTTTCACCACTCATGGAAAACCACATTCAGCTAACCAGGGGGATGCAAAAAAATATAATAAAAATAAAGACAGGTTGCCATTCCTCGACTGTGAATTTGGAATTGGTGGTGATGGGGAATTTAATTGTTGAGGTTCACGGTAAACCAAAAAATACTGATCAGTTCCTAAAGTTGGACTACCATCATCCACTGTAGCACAAACTAAGAGTCATCAGGATGCTGGACCACCTCACTGAAAACGTCCCCACTGATAGGCAACCAGGAAAGGGGACAAAACCCACATTAAACAGGCCATGGGTATATATGTGGTTATCCTGACCAGGCTTGTGTCAAAGCCAGAAAGATACCCAAACAGTGCACCAGCAGATCAACCAGAGAAGGATGACAGCTGTCTAAGCATAAACCAGCGGTGATTCTGTATGTAGCGTGAGTGTTGGAACAGTTGAGACACATATTTCCAAACACTGTGTAAAACCCCAAAACATGCTGCGCCAGAAATTAGTCCACCTCAAAGATCAGGTTCCCTGACATAAACAGGACAATATAGTTTACATTGTTACGTTGAATGCCGTGACTTCTACATCTGGGGAGCCAAACACACGTGTGAAGAGGATGGCACAACACAGAAAAGCTGATGTGTCAGGGCAGGACTCGACAGTCAACACGCACGTACAGGGAAATGGCCACTTTTCCAAGGAAGGAACACTGGTTTGGACAGGGAATTAAAGAGGCCATCTATACGAAGAGAGGATGAACATCCTTGAATTGAGGGAGGAGCCTAAGAGTAAATCTGTCACCATCTAACAATTCTGTTATAGCAAATATTCCCCAAAGCTCTAGGAGTAGTACACATTGTAACCATCTAACGGTCATGGCAATTCACATATGAAGCTGGTTGTTATTGTGGTCATTGTGCAACTGTGCTATTCATAAGGGTTGGGATACATAAGTTCAGTTGAGACTGAAGAACTCACTTCGATGAGTTAAGAAAGATTTTCCCCAATAAATGTTGTGACTGGATGAACGGCTTCAAGTTTTCTATGGTTTCCTTAACTCAATTGTTGACCATGCATCAAGACCAAAATTCAACATTTATCTCTGGCCATTCAGAAAGGTCAACATAAACTGAATTTCTTTTGTTTATGAATTTAGCGGGATAAAACATCAACGCTGATGCTAGGATGTACACCGCTAGACTGTCTGTATGTACACGTGCATGGGTGCACATAGGACAGAAAATGGGAGGCAGAGAGACTGCGTTTGTGTGATTTTGTATGTGCACGCTCTCTCTACCTGTGGCTTTATGTTGATCTTCTCCACTGCGTTGGCGTTGAGCCAGGTCATGTCGATCTCACAGTCAAAGTGTCCAATGTTACAGACGATGGCATCATCTTTCATTTGCTCGAAGTGACTGTGAGTGGAGCATTCAGTGTTAACATTACTTCCCATATTAAATGACAGAACTATGAGTAGCAGTAGATTTTTTTTTTAAACTCTTTACTTTTACAGAGTGTGCATGCACTTTGATGAGGAGGAAAAACAATAACAACTTACCTTCCCATTATGATGTCTTCACAGCCCGTGGTGGTGACAAAGATATTTCCTTCCTTACAAGCTTCTTCCATAGTGGTCACTTCATAGCCTGAATGGAGAAACAGTAGGTTTAAGAGGAAGAAGAGGACGAGAGAGGTTCCTTTTTATGAGTCACAATTAGTCCCCATGTTATGGGGGTGGACACAGACTTGAGAGGAATCTTTATTCATTATTGTACAGCCATAAAATTAAATTTGTTCGCTGCATTCAACCCATCCGATTGTATAGGGGATGTGAGCAGCTGCAGCGTCCCGGGGACGAACTGCTACTTTTTCGTATTACCTTGATCAGAGATATAAGGCAGGAATATGACCCTAACATGCATCTTTTTGATGGTGGGAAGGAACCAGCGCATTATGTGAAGTATGAAACAGGCTTCTATTGTCACTACTGAAAGAAATCACTGGAAATTACTTGATCATTTAGCTACGTAGTAGTTGAGCATTATTCCGGTGGTTTTCTTTGAGATGCGCGCGCATGCACACACAAACACATCACGAGAGGTAGTGTCATAGAGGGGAGATACATGCCCTCCCAGTGGCTGCAACAAGAACTACAAAACCCATAGGCAGCCGGGCACTCAGGACAATGATTGCTTCCCAGATGAAAACTATAACCCAATTGCCCCAGTGGAGATAAATATGGTGAAGGAAAATGGTTTTGATGAAGAAGTCAAAGGAGAGAAGAGAGAGTTGTTAGTCTGTTGAAGAGAAGATGGTAGTTTTGGCTTGCAATACCCATTTTGGTTTTGTTCATCATTTGTCTATGGGAATTGGGTTGACCTGATGTCAGAGCACCGAACTCAACTGAATTTCAGTTGAGAAACGGTGCCTGGCTGTCTTCATTTCCTGCGTCCACATTTGAAAAGCTCCCAGAGTAAAGCTCCTGACCACACACACAACTATTGTGATTTGCATCTTTTTCAAGAGGCACTTGACAATTAAAACAAAGAAATAAGACAAGCTAGGGGCCGCATGGCTCAGTAGGTAGAGAGGTCGTCTGGCAATCGGAAGAGAACAGGTTTGATCCGAGCTCCTGCAGAGAAGCGTGTTGAAGTGTCCTATTTCAAGTCACTCTTCCCCTAATTGCTCTGCCCTGTGATGGACTGGCGACTGTTGTGTATTGCACTTTCACAACATACATTAATTGAACACCGGAGTAAAGTTAACCATAGTCTTTACTGGATTTTGTTATATACACACACACACGTTACAGTGCATTTGCTTTCTCTGCTAAAAGTCTACTGCTCTGGTGGATGTATCAATGTGCCACTCGGTACTACCTCAAGGTATCATGCGCATGACATAAAAGTAGTCCCATGAACTTTAACTCAAATAGTTCCCATAACCAGTATTTATGTGAACATAACACCGACCCTTCCAGAGTGTATTCCTGCCTTCTCCCCCCAATGAGAACTGAGTTTTCAGTTCCCCCTGCAACTCGACTTTGGAGAAGCAGTTGACAATGAATGGAATGATGGATGGATAGTTTTCACTTTTTCCACCTTGGTCAAAGAACTAAAGCATATTATGGGTACAATGTGAGAACCTCAGGAGGCTATGACAGAGACGTGATCACCCACCTTCCATGGCAGCCTGGAGGGCGTTGATGGGGTCAACCTCGGTCACAATAACACGAGCTCCAAATCCCCTGAGGGCCTGGACGCAGCCCTTACCCACGTCACCATAGCCCGCCACCACAGCGACTTTACCGGCAATCATAACATCTGTGGCTCTTTTGATACCATCAATCAGGCTCTCCCTGCAGCCATACAGGTTGTCAAACTTACTCTGGCAGAGTAGGAGAAAGATTGAAAAGAAAATCATGTGCCGTCTGATAAAGCCAATTAGTGGTTTCCTGCCCACATAAACACGTTTTCAGAATAAAGTAAAACAAGGATGACTCACAGGAATTTCTATTATAATTCAGGGGTTAGCAAAACAACAACACAAAAAAACCACCTGA
>OMLC01101525.1:0-16353 GCA_900302585.1 Regalecus glesne | reverse complement strand
GGTGTGACCAACTGGAGTTAAGTGGTTGACAACGGATAGACTATTGACTATGCATAAAAACAACTACCTGGATTATTAAGCATGCATCAAAACAAACTAAACATATAGGTTAATGTGACAAAACTGGTAACACGTCACCAAGTGTATCAATCTGTTCAGCTAGCTCCTTCCTTGTTTCTCAGGGGTCGCCCCAGTGGACCTTGTCAATCAGTGGAATGATTTGGCACATTTTACGTTGGATGCCCTGAGCACATCCTCTTTCAATGAGCGTAAGATTCCAGTTGATGGCAGTAATGACCATTTTCCATCAATAAACCTGAAGAAGAAGACGAAGAACAAAAAGGGACAGCAGAAGAAGAAGAAAAAGAAGACGAAGAAGAAGCCGAGCAGGAGCTGACGTGAAATCTCGTGTACTTTGCCCATCTCGCCATTTTGATTGAGGCAGGGAAAGCGGCAATCTAACGTCCACGACACGAAAAACAGAGGTGGGATCTGTGATTCACTCAAGATTATATTTTTTTGTCGAGCGTCAAGATAGTTGATACACATTTTACGTACAGTATGTGGTATGGGGTAATTAATGGGAATGTTGTGTTTTTTTGCAGAATTCGAAAGAATCAAGCTAACCCTAGCCAGCTAATGCTAACTTCTTGCTGGCAAACATCAATTGGAAATGCTAGCTTATGTTATTCTGTATGTCTCAAATGTTTCATCTACAGTCTTCCAACTCGTATACTACATGTGTATTAAATCATTTTACATTATTGCAGCTTATTGTAGAGGTCATATCAACCAATCAGTTCAATATGAGCGGGTGTCGTGTTTTCATCGGTCGTCTGAGCCCCCACGCTAGAGAGAGGGACGTGGAGAAGTTCTTCAAGGGTTACGGGCGGATCCGGGAGATAAACCTGAAGAACGGCTTTGGCTTTGTGGTGGGTGTTGCTTATTGAAATGCCACTGTTACGAGCTGTTCGCTTTCTTTAGGATCAAACTGCCACCCCATTATTTCCTTGCTTTTTACCTTGACCAAATCACTTGTTTTTATTAGGAATTTGATGATCACAGAGATGCAGATGATGCTGTATATGAACTGAACGGCAAAGAGCTATGCAGTGAAAGGTATGGATCATTACGAGACCTTTTTTTGCATTGACCTGAATTATTTGGTAGAGTTGGGGCTAATTCACAACCAAGTCTAATCCTTCAAAAAAAGTCCCAAGGTAACAGTAAATATCCAACAATTAAGTCCCTCCCAGAAGTAAGCAAGGACATCTATCATCGTGTACTTGTACTTCTGGTTTTCAGTTCTATAAGGTAGTTATTCACATTCACTAGCAGTCAGGCATAGCAGGTACCCAATCACAACTTTGCTAATCACAACAGCTTCGTGCCGAACCTCATCTTTAGATCTGTTTTGAGTGGAAAGTAATAGTGGCTGTCAATTAAGCGAGAACGACCATTGCTGAGCTGAGTGTATCTGGGCATTTTAAAATGCTACAATTACAACTACTCCCTAAGCCACTGAATAGTACACATTGCCATGGAAACAAATCCCTTTCAGGTTTGCAAATGCAATGATTGTATTTGGCTGCTATACCATTATATAATGGTGGGGATACTAAGACAGGAAACGTCACCTGTATGAGTGATGCATTTTTTTTTCAGGTGAACTTGAATTAAACTTTTTTTCATTAAGTATTTTCCTCATTCACCCCCTAAAGAAAGCTTGAGCACCCCATGTCGGGATTCCCTGATCTAACAATTTCTCTATGTAATGCTGCCACAGACAGCAGTCATTACGTGTTGTTTTGGTTTTACTATTAAGACAAGCAATGGGAAGGTTGCAGGTTTGGTCCTCTGTCCTGCACAAAGTATGCTAATGTGTCCTTGAGCAAGAAACTAAACACCTAACTCACATGTGTCAAACTGGTCCAGAAAAGGGCCGATGTGGGTACAGGTCTTTGTTCCAACCAAGCAGATACAAACTTGCGGTTACTAATCAAGATCAGAAGCTGAGACGATTGTTTGGCAAATAGAATCAACTGTGCGAGTGTCTGATCAGTTTGAACCCCCTGTCCTAACTGCTCCCCGAGCGCCATAGGGTGGTCACTCCATATACAATAGGATGGGTTAAATGTAGATAATTCCAAATTTCCCCTTGCAGGACTGATTAGGGAAGGCAAACACCCCCACCCCAAAAAAATTTGATTCTCTTTATTTTTGCTATGGGGAATAGTAACAAGCTCCTTAAATATAAATGTATAGCTAGACTCCTTTTGTACACTAATCCCAAAGCTAGCTATCTGATGAGCGCTGAAAAGTTAAAATGGTGAAGTGCAAATGTTTTAGAAAGAGTCCATTTGAGTCATTTTTAAACAATCCACGTTCCATCTCAAGTAATTAATGCCAACATAAGACTAGTCTATCCTTTTATAAGATAGTGACCTTTTTTTTAGAAAAGCTATTGGATTGGGGACTGAACTCTAACTCAAGTTGTGACACAGTCACCTACATCTGCTATGAAGATCATTGGGCCCTACTGTTGAACTCATGTTACAGGGTTGATTGAATTTCAGCAGCCTAGGTCAGCTGTTAGAGCAACAAGTTAGAATATCTAATTTAGTGAATTTGATTTAGGGTGACAGGCATGGCCATGAAGACTGAGATGACATCCAGTGCTTAACATGTGCCCCCATCCCTAGGGTTAGTGGTTGTGCTAAGGAGAGCTTAAAATTTTGTCAGATCATCATGTGCATTGAAAAGATTTGCTGCGGCGACCCTTGAGAAACAGGGAACAAGCTGAAAGAAGAAGAATGGCGAATTTTATGTTATTCCCTGGCACACATGATATGTCCAAGTCGAGATTTTCTAATTGAGAAATGGGGTTTCCTAACATCAGTGATACTTAATCTTCCACACTCTATCCATTATAAAAAAGCTCCTATTTTACAATTAAGTTGATTTTTTTCATCTTTCATTTTCCAGAGTAACCATTGAGCATGCTCGCTCCAGGAGAGGAAGAGGTGGCGGTCCTGGCATGGGGCGTTTTTCACCACGATTCAGTAGTCATCGCCAGTCTCGCAGCAGTTCATCCAGGTACTGAGCTTCACCATAATTTTGATTGTGAACATTTACCGTATTTCTCGGTGTGTGAAGTGCACCGTATTACAAAGCGCAATATTAACGTGCCGATTTTCATACATAAGGCACATTGGATTATAAGCCACGCTACGGTCTTCGGACCGGAGCAGTGTCGGCGTGTGGGCGCGTCTTGTCTTTAATGGTGTTGTGCTCGATTCAAACGGTTATCCAGTCACCGCTGTTTTTGGAGGGAGTCACTAGGAGGCAAGAACTTCCACCTGTCCACCTGAGTTGTAGTTCAGTCTTTCCCAGCGGTCTACATCATCTTTTAAAAGCCAATCTTCCTTCCACTTTATTCCCCTCCATCTTCAAAGACTGTTTCAAGGCATTGATAGCAGCGGGTGGGATTTTGTTACCTGTGTGATTTCTGTCAGTTTGTGAAACTGAATTGTTTTGGGGTCCTTATCACACACTGTAATATTATTGGTATGTTTAAGCACGATACTGGTACGCAATATAACTCTGCGAGGCCTCGGACTATGTTAGCCATAATGCTCCGTTGAGCCATCAAATGGTGTGGCTCCGTAGCTTGTCATAGTGGTAGCCTACAAATCATTTTGACATTTTTGAGTGCTATGTACGACAAAAAAAACGGTTCAAGGTCAGTAAACAAAACCAGAATCCATACATAAGGCACTCCCGATTATAAGGCGCACTGTTGATTTTTGAAAAAATTAAATAATTCTTAGTGTGCCTTATAGCCCGAGAAATACGGTAATAGGTAAAACTTCCACAGATGTTTCTGTAGAGTTCAAAATTCTTAGGAAATTAAGCCAATCCCCTTTTCTGTTAATCCTGATGATTACTGTAACTAGTGTTACATGTTAGATTCTTTTTTGTTATTTATATATTAATTCTGTCTACTTGAAATCATATGTTATGTATTTTTAATATCTCACGTTAGTCTTAGTTATATTCGTGGCTAAATTGTCTTCAATTGCTTGATCATGAATAGTCTATTGAAGCAACCCCTTTGAAACATATTTCTTTGTGATACTTTTGATATATTAAGCAGGATTAGCTAAACCAGTCAAACAATTTTCTTTGTATAGCCCATTATCACAAATTAAGAATTTGTCTCCGTGAACTTTACCTTAACACAGCATCCTGTCCTTAGATTCTTACCTCGGATAAGGAATTACTCCCATAAAAAAGAAACTTTTAGCAGAGAAGATTTAGAATAAACTTCGGGGAGAGCAACAGAGGAGAGATTCCCTAAAGACATAGAGGCATGTAATGGATGTTGTGTATAAATAAAACAACATTATACAACACTCAGAGGATAACATAATTATTTTGGATATACAAGTTATATAATGATAATTATGGTAATCTCCTTTGTAGGGACAGTGCTGATTGATTAACATCTAGAATGTAAATACGCCAGATCTAGCCTCTAGGCTAATTCTCATCATATGTATGTAGACAGAGGGCCAGATGCATTGATGGTTAATTAATTTTGACAAGGTCACGGTAGCAATAGAAAACAGCAAATGGGTTGAATACAAAGAAAAAGAGAAAAATCAAGAGAAAAGACATGTAAGAAAACAGTTTGTATTATTCAATGTCATGTGCTCTAATTTATAATCTCATCGGCAGAAACAGTACTTGGTAAACTCATTGAGATGGAAAGTCCATTAGAATGGGGCCCGAAAGGAAAAGGCTCTACCACCAACTAACTTTTTTATTAATTTGAGAACACAGTGGAGCATCTTATTTTGAGAGCGCAAGATGGAATGTATGGTTTAAGGCAATCAGATCAGTTTGATGAACGAATCCATTTAGAATTTGTTAAGTTTGAGAAGGACCTTAAAGTAGGATCTAAAATGTATTGGAGGTCGGTGAAGGGGGGCAAAAATATAGTAATTTTTTACAATTTTAGATGGATTTCTGCTGGTAGCATTTTGAACCATCTGAAGATGTATATTGCTAGCATGTGGCAGACCTGAAAAAAACAGTAATCAAGTCTTGGTGTAATAAAAGTATGTATTAGAGATTCTGCATCAGCAATTGACAGGCAAGACTGAATTGAAGCTACGATGCTCAGGTGAAAAAATGCATTCTTGCTGATTTCTTTATGTGTTTGTTAAAGGAAAGGATTGGCTCAAACTTCATATCAAGTTTTTTGGCTTATAAAATCACAGAATCTTGAATGTTGTTGATACTTGAATCACAGTGATGCATGTCTAGCAGGGGCAATGACCAACATCTCAATTTTATATAAATTTAAAAGCAGACAACTTGCATACCAATGTAAGTTAATTCCGTGACTGCACAAATATGGCAATAATATGATTAAGAATATAGGGACAAAAGTAAAGGGGAGAGAATAAAACCCTGGGGTATGCCATATATAAGAACACGCTCATTTACCATATTTAATGTAGGTTTGATGTAATAAGGACAAGTTCTTGTGTTAGTTTAAGGCCATTTGAGGTACATTTTTTACTTGTGATAATGAGCTTTACAAATAACATTGACTTCACTTAATATTATTAAACTTTCTTTTTCTTACAGATAAGTAGGGCTGAGTCAAATAGTACATTTTGATCCGTGGTGTCAAAGACTGCGCTTCCGTCCAGTAAAAGAAGCACAGAGGTGCAGAGTCTGTAGCTAATAGAAGGTCATATACCGCTTTAGAGCAGTTTCAGTTGACTGATGTGCCCTAAACGCTGATGGTATAGTTTTCTTCTATGTGGGTCAAAAGTTGTTGATACAAAACTCTTACTAATACTTCAGAAAAGAATCACAGATTAGATACTGAGCGATGGCTTTTATGAGACTCTTGAATAAACTGCAGATGCTTAAGTAAAGTTTTGACCACAGCTGTCATTAAACTGCTGGTAACATTAACAATAATGAGTTACATATTAACTGTATGTCCCAGGAAAGGTCAAAGGTTCCTAAACTTTTTATCTTTCTTTTTTTGCTGGATCCATGATACTAGTAATTGGTTTAGAAGGTGATACAGGCTTAGGTAAACTGTCATGAGAGATGGTCTCAAAATTTGAGAGAAGACTATCAGTGATTGTAATGCTATGCATTCTACCCCACAACATTACCGTAATCTCCTTCAAATAATAAACTTTCCTAAAAACTCAAGGCATCTAATGTTCTTGTTTTCATTGGAATCTGCCATTTTGTTTTTTGTGGAGAGTGAGATGGTGGTTATCTGGGTGTTTTTATATGAAGATACTGGTGTGATAATTAAACCATGCATTTCACACAACAGCAAAGGAGGAATGGGTGGACTTGGTTGCTCAAAAGTAATTATTACCTTGGAACCAATGAGGATATAGGACAATTCCATGGTTTTAGTACAGTTCGACTTTGTAGGGCAGCTTTGGTCTGATATTCATTGTAAACTGCTTTGGGTGGTTGCTAGCCTCGAAAAGCATTATATCAGGACAAGTCCATTTAACATTTATGACTGAATTAGAAAATAGAGGTTAGACAAGTTGTTGCTATATAGCATTTTAGATGAAAGCTGTCATCTTTAGTTCTTGAAATCAGATATTGACAGGATTCACATGCTAATGCAAAATAATTTGTTGAACCAATTAACAGAGAACTGGTCACACTATCGAGAAATTCAACAAAATCTCAAAATCAAAATAAACAAAATGTGCTGCAAAGGTCCTTCTTTCCCTTTAAGACATGTTTAAGACAAGAAGTGGGAGCTACAAGAGCTAGAGCCCCTGTCCCTTTGCCCTGAATACCCAAAGTGCTCCTTTGTGTGAACATACACATTTTCAATTTAGTATTAATTCATATATGAGCATTGCTAAAATAACGTGCTTAATAAAAAGTTTATTTGGATAAGGGTCACTGTAATCCAATATATATATAAATACATTAACCGGTTTTCTCCCATGTGCCCCTTCCTAAATCTTGAGCCCCTGCCCCTTACAAGTTCTCTGCAAAGCACTGTTCATCTATTAATCTGAAAATGTTGACCTTAATTATCTTCTTTTTACCCTTAAATGTAGGTATGGACCCCCTGTACGGACAGAACACAGACTGATTGTAGAAAACCTCTCTTCACGGATCAGCTGGCAGGTGAAAGATTACTTCCCCTGTTTGGTCAAACAGTGGAAGGTTATACTGTTGATATTCCAACCATTTCTGAAATACATTTTTAAGCAGTTTTCATTTGAAAGACCCGTGGTAATATATCCATTATCAATTCATTTTAAAAAAGTTTTCTTATTTCCTTGTTAACTGGTTAATATGGAATATCAAATCCCCCTCTTTGTTTTTAATTTAACCTCAATTTACTAATTAGTTGTGAAGGCTTTGTTAACACAGATGGGTATTACAATAATTTAACAGCTTCTCTGATATGGTTTCCTTTAAACGGAGTTGCATGCACACCCTCTTTAGAGGGATCTGAAGTGCATAGCACCCTCTCCTGGTTGCTGTTCTGAATAGTGTCCATTTTGGTGCCTCTCCTCACACGCAGTTGCCGATGGTCTAAGTCTTGGCTGGGCCCCGTAGCGGGTGAAAGTGGTCTAGCGCAGGATACAGTAGCCTTAGGAGGTCCGTAGCCACAGTCTGGAGGTTCTGTGGTCTGGGATCCCTGACTGCTGTAATCCCCACTACGCTCCCTCGGGTTTGGGTCTTTTTCTGTTGCTGATGGAGCTCTGGGGTGTTGAGTTGGGCGTACACACCCCCTCCCTACCACTTGATCTCTCTCACGGGGGTTCCTTACTTGTGGAGCCCGGACTCGGAGTCAAGGCCAAGGTCGTTTCTCAAGGGCTTAACACTACATTGGTTCCGATTTGGTATTTGGACAAGTGGCTCTATGCCAATATCTCCCTGGGTTTGAAATGGTAAGTAGCATAAAACTCATGTGATTGGGTTTGTAAGGGGTTGGGTGGTAAATGGGAGGAGATTTTATATTCTCATCATGGGTAGAAAAAGGATGGTCATATTTTGTAGTTCTTGTAGTTGCTATGAGCCCATATTGAGCAGCAATCGGTTTTGATAGGCCACATGAACCAAATGAGAATCTCAGCTGAGCTTCTGTTCTGATTTTTCCTCCAAATTTAGCTTTTTTTATAGCCTTTCCTAGTGAAGATAAATGCACAAATTTGTTGTACATTACTTGATCAATAAATGTAAGCATGGGGCTAAAACTTGAATAATAGGTTTGCTGGTGTCAAAAAGGTGCGGCATAGCTCAGTGGTTAGAGCGTTCACCTGGCAATCGGAAGGTTGCAGGTTCGATCCTCAATCCTGCACTAAGCATGTCGAGGTGTCCTTGAGCAAGACACTAAACCCTTAACTGCTCTCCGAGCACCACATGGTGGCAGCTCACTGCTCCTTTACAATAGGATGGGTTAAATGCAGAGAAATCCAAATTTCCCCCTGTGGTACTGATAAGGGAATCCCTATATATACATATATATATAGAGAGAGAGAATTCTTCTGTACCCATAAGTTTCCCTTTTTGTTCTTTTGGAGGGGTTTTTTGGGAGGTGGGTAACTTCCAATTCGTGACTGCAAGGAACCAGTTAATGAACACTTATGCAACTGGGTTCTTGGGTCGTAGGAAGTAGTCGTCCACATTTTTGAAATGTGAGTTTAAGGCAGACATTATCATGCTGACAAAAGATGGCATTAGATGTGCCAAGAAACAGGTGAGAGTGCTGGTTTCATGTTGCCTATTCAGATCTCGCTCCAAGTCTGAAGGAAAAAAAGGTTGTCCCTGGCTTGTTACTTTGTGTGCACCTTCACCAATTCCACTCATGCTTCGAAACAGGACTTAAAAGACCTGATGAGAAAAGTTGGAGATGTCACCTTTGTGGATGCTCACAGAACCAACAAAAATGAAGGGTGAGAATAACCTTTTTCTGAAACTTCAAATTCTCTAGTCCATTGCTGTTACCCTTTAATTTTCATTAAGGTTTCTCAGGTCCCACTAATGAGATGGGAAGAATTGCTAATTCGAGTTTTCTCGAGTTTTATTTAATTTCATTTATTTATTTTAAAATGGGTGCTTGATTGAAATGTATCTTAAAGAAGATTCTTAATGGAACGGTCAAGAAGACTTGACATTTTTCATGTACCAACAGGGTGGTTGAGTTTTCATCTCGCAGTGATATGAAGAATGCCATAAGCAAGCTTGATGGAACTGATCTGAATGGGCGCAAATTGAAGATCTACGAGGATCACAGGAGGAGGTTTGTTTTTTGTCATTTAACATTCTGTTCAAGTTTTTTTACTGGACTTGTGTTATCATGAGTGCAAAGTTCTGGAACATGGATAAGCATTTTATTTCTGTAGTAGATCATTAACCTTCTGGTGTAGAGTTGAGTTTCGGCAACACGTCTTTTTTGACTGAGTCCACTACTACTCTGTGGTGCTCCCCTTAGGGATCACCACAGTGAATCATCAATCTTCATCTCTTCCAATTATCTGCATTTTTTCCCGTCACATCAGCCACCTGCATGTCCTCCCTCACCACATCCATAAACTTTGTGGTTTTCCTCTTGTTGGGCAGTTACCTATTCAGCATCCTTCTCCCAATACAACCAGCTTCTCTCCTCTGAACATGTCCAAACCATCTCAGTCTGAGCTCTCCATTTCATATACTCGTTCCTAATTTTGTCCTTCATCACTCCCACTGCAAATCTTGCCATCTTCAACTCTGCCCCCTATCGTCTGTCCCGGTTGACAAACAATATATATTGTAATATATAAAGGGGAAGGGCGGCCTTAAAGATGCAATATATGAATGTGAGAAAATTAATATAGCCGCAAACAACTATTTTCTATGTAAAGAGATTGTCGAGTAATAGTTCCCTGAGCAGAGAATGAAGTCTGTGTGTAGTAATCTGAGTGCATATTAGGTTGCCAGCATTAGCAGGATAGCTAGAAGCTAATAAATTCATTATATAGATTTAGGTTACTTGGCAGATCAAGAAATGGCTCCTAACCAAGCAGAATAGATTACTTACATGATTTTTTTGTGTTTGAATTAGTCCACACATTACAAATGTTAACAACTACTGCAAAAAACTCCAATCAATGGAATAGCCCAGAATGCAAAATGTTTTTTTTTTGTGGGGGGGTGTTTGAGTCTAAGATGCTGGTGCAAACCGTCCTGTTTATACCTTCAAACAACACTGATTTCATCATTCATTACAACATGGTCTTAAAGGAAACCAATTAATAGCCTTTTGAAATTGACTTAAACTATTCCTATGGCTCAAAAGAAATGTTGAGATTTTGTTTCTTTAATACCAAGTCCTTCCTGTCTTCCAAAACAGCCAAAGCAAGAGCCGATCTCGGTCTCGCAGCTCTTCACGTTCAAGAAGTCGCTCCAGGAGTCGCTCCAAGTCTGCCAGCCGTACCCCAGAGAAGAAAGCTGCAGGTGGGGGCAAGACTGCAAGATCCCCGTCCCGTTCTCCATCTCGCTCCAAGTCACGCTCACCAGCTCCTGCCTACAAGAAACAGTCCAGGTCCCGTTCTCGATCCCCTTCAGCAGAAAGTCAACACTGAGATATGTGCCCATCTATGCCGTTTATAGGACTGACGCTATATGAGACCATGTTCTTTGGTCACAAGCCTATGCGATGGCCAGGTCATTTCTATTTGGAAGGGGAAGGGTCTCTGCATCTCCTTTTATGATTGGTCTTGTTTTCAAATAGATTGTTGGTCACAGTTTATATTCTAATTCCTAGATGCCCCTGGATGTGCTTCCAATGTAATGATCTTTTTATTTTATTTCTTTGCTACTCCATGATTTATGAATGCCTCCTGAAAACCTTCCAAATTTTGTTGAAATGCAGAGATTGTTCAGATGCTTGATAGGTTAGCATTACCTGATTTGTAATGGGTAACTTCTGTGAATGAGCTTCGTGTTTCCAATACAGTGAGATTAAAAGGTGATTTGTAAGAACTGAACAATGGGGTATAGTGTAACAAGAACCCTGTGATTCCATCCACACCCATATGCTTTGCAAGTCTTCAATGTTGATTGTAGATGAAGGGGGGTTGATTTCAATTGATTTCTCCCAACATATTTGGCTTATTGCCAATTTGATGGCTCTACTGTGATTCTGTGATTATGCCCCTTACAAGCTACCATGATTACTTTTACATGAATTTCATCAGTTGCCCCTTTATATGAAAATTTCAATTGCATACACGACATGCAATTCTTTTTGATTTGGGTTTTTTGGCTAGTTAAAATGATAGTTGACTGACTATGGGATAGGTTTTAAGTTGCTAGTGTTAGAAATAACTTTAAGTATTGGAGCCTACTCTCTTGTTTATAAAATTATTTAACAAATGTTAACTCTCCGTCTCGCCTGACTGCACACAGCCAAGGCTTGTCAGCTCTTTGTAATGGAGGATTGTTTGTAAGTGAATGCTGATCCATGTTTGAAGATGCTACATGTGAAGTTAAGAAAAATTCTGCAATGAAATAATCTTTGTATTTCCTTTCCCTTGCAATAATGTCTGATGTCACAACTTTTTTTATATTGTGTATATACAATAAAACTAGGTGGTGTTTCTGGATGGGTGTGACTTCAAAGTAAAGTTTTTTTTTTAAAATACTGGCACTGTGTTGTCGGACTACATAAAAAAACTGGAAGGAAATTAGTTTGGTCAGAATGAATCGAAGCAACTTGAGCCTCAATATGTGCGTATACTTGCTTCAGATGACAGGGTTCAAGTTCCTCTTCAGGAAGCTATCAGGGAAGCACTCTTGTCTCAGGCTAACAGTGCAGGAAAGGCATCTGGCTTGAAGCCCCCATGCTCCCCAAAAAGGAGGGAAAAAGCTTGCCACGCAGTGGCAGTGTCGGCCTTACAGCAGTAGATTGACGTTAAACATAGGAAAAGGGGACTTGAATACTGCGTTACTAAATCATCCCTCATTCCGATAAAAGTAAAGAGACGTTCGTAAATCTTCCCTGTGTAATTCACTGAAACACCTAGTCGTCTTTAATAATAATAATAGTGATTCCCTTATCAGTCCCGTAAGGGGAAATTTGTTCTCTGCATTTTTGACCCAACCCATTGTATAGGAGCAGTGAGCTGCCAACTTATGGCGCTCGGGGAGCAGTTAGGGTTTCAGTGTCTTGCCCAAGGACACCCCGACATGCTATATGCAGGACCGGGGATCGAACCTGCAACCTTCCGACTACCAGAGGACCGCTCTACCCACTGAGCTATGCCGCCCCATGCCGTCTTTGTATAACGCAATAAAACCGCTACGATTTAACAGCCGTGTCGGGGTGACAAGCCGATTAACTAACCCCTTTGAATGGCATTCAGGAAGAAGAACGTCGAAGACGGTCTGACTCTGATCTCCAGAATCCCCAAACCACGTTTGCCTCAGAAAGAAAACTAGTCCAGAGCCGCAGCGACTGTGGACGTGACGTGATTTCCTGGGGGGGCGGGGGTGTATCGCGCTGCGTGCCCGGCACAACAAGCACAGCGACACTCCACTCACTGCAGCGTTTTCCCCCTCCCGATTTACCACCATCATCTACACTGCCCCGGAGAAGCGGACCGGCCCCGGGACTACGAACCAGTCCCATAGAAACGAGGACGGCAATAGTGAGTGCGTCCTCGCCCGGTCAAGCTACGCTCATGTGAACGCGCAAAGGGGAGAGCCAACCGACCTGTCGACGCGCACCCGGCAGTGTGGGTGTGAGATTCGCCGATCAGCTCTGTGTTTACACACAACACCGGTGTGAGGTGGGGAATTGTCGGGCTGGACCATGGCGGAGAGAAGCGGCCGGCTGAGTTTCCCGGGGAGCGGGGCTCTCAACAGACCCGTTCCCATGAACCTGTTCGCTACTTGGGAAATCGACGGATCGTCTCCGAGCTGCATTCCAAGGTAATACTTAAATTGCTATGGTTCAGGAAGCAGTAGTCCATTTAAACTTTAAAAGCTACTGTTGAATCAGTGCCCCTGGACGTGGACTTGTCATTATCACATTCAGCTGCGCAGCAGCTTTACCTTCAGCTCTCTGTCATTATGATTAGTAGCTATTCGGGTTGACCTCGGCTCTTGCATAATGATAACTACTGATCCACCCATCTGCACAGGTTGATATCATTGCAGTGAGCACTATGCACACCCATACATTTTAAATTGAATGTAACCCCAAGTATCGTTTTTTTTGCCATATCATCGTGCAACCTGACATCACTAAGTGGCAATGGCTGCTGTTTGAAAAGTGCCCTCACATGGAAATCTCCACTTAACAGTTGAAAGAAGAGATCAGAACAAAACGACCGACCTGCGTGTATTACTCAGAAACGCAAAGATTTTCCTTCTCCGGAGCAAAATAGATCTATTTCGAGATTGTGGTAGAGCCTTACATGACTGCACCCCATCATGACTAATGCTTGCTGTCGGCATCTGCTCAGTGATTTTAATTTTTTTCATTTGCCTTGTGGATTAATTTGGGAGTTTTTGGAGAGTTGGATGTTTATTCTAATTGTATTCTGCCAACCCCCTATCCTTAACTTCTCCATACTCCCCCATGCTGATGTCCTTGGTGGGTAGAACATCGCCCGTGAGTAAGAACGATGCAGCAGTAGCAGACCAATTAATCTGGAGTTCAGTTAGACTGCAGAGTTGCCTAGTGAAAGGGAGGATGTTTCATGCCAAAGAGTCCTTGGTCTCATCCCCAATTCCCTCTTGATATCACCGACATGACAGGTCATGGCTGTCAGGTCAACATAGCTAAGCTATGACTCAGAAAGTATCTCTATGGTCCTTTTTTCCACTATTGTATTAATGTTTTAATGTAGGTTTCACTTCTGGCTCTCTGTGTTTTAGCAAAGGTAAACCTTAATTTATTTAGTTAGCTACATTATGTTAGCTAGAATAAAGGGGCACGGCATGGCTCAGTGGGTAGAGCGGTCGTCTGGTGATCGGAAGGTTGCAGGTTCGATCCCCGGTCCTGCATACAGCATGTCGAGGTGTCCTTGAGCAAGACACTTAACCCCTAACTGCTCCCCGAGCGCCATATGTTGGCAGCTCACTGCTCCTATACAACAGGTTGGGTCAAAAATGCAGAGAAATCCAAATTTCCCCTTGTGGGACTGATAAGGGAATCCTTCTCCTTCTTCTTCTTCTATGGATCAGCGCTACATCTGAAGGAAGAAGAATGAAGCATACACTGAAAAGAACACCCTGCCTACAGTGAAGCATGGTGGTGGCTCAGTGATGCTCTGGGGCTGCTTCACTTCCTCTGACACTGGAAATCTGCAGCGTGTAGAGTGCAAGATGGATTCCATCAAGTATCAGGAGATCCTGGGAGAAATTGTCATGCCATCTGTGAGGAAACTGAAGGTTGGGTGTCATTGAACCTTTCAGCAGGACAATGATACCAAGCATACCTCAAAGTCCACTAAGGCTTGGTTTCAGAAGAAGTCCTGGAAGATACTAGAGTGGTCATCACAGTCACCTGACATGAACCCCATTGAAAATCTTAGGTGGGATTTGAAAAAGGTGGTTGCATCACAAAAACTCAAGAGTATTAGTGAGCTGGAGGCCTTTGTCCATGAGGAATGGGCTAAGATTCCTCAGGAACACTGTCAGAAGTTGGTGTCTGGCTATGCATCACATTAGCAGCAGGTCATAACAACTAAAAGGTGCTCTACCAAGTACTAAAGATGTTTGTCATGACATTATAGGCATTTAGCAGACACTCTTATCCAGAGCGACGTACGTCAAGTGAGCATTTCAGTGTCTTGCTCAAGGACACCTCAACATGCTGTATGCAGGACTGGGGATCGATCCCACAACCCTCCCATAGCCAGACAACCGCTCTACCCACTGAGCTATGAATAATTTTGAGACTGCAGTAGTCATTAAACGCAGGAGAAACCACCGGTAATATTAGTTGTGTTGAGCAATTTAAAATGTTCTTGTTTGATTTGTTTTTGCAAACAGCTGCTAGTTTGTATATTTGACTAATAGACCTGATTTGCATAATTTGAATAATTTTGATTGCAACTGTATATTTACTTAACCTATTCGTAAGAATGTCTTGATGCAAAAGCTCAATAATCCAGGTAGGGAAATCACAAAAAGAGGTGAATCAGTTCAACTGGATCAGAAGTTTATTGAGAAACGTTTCGTCACTCACCAGGTGACTTCTTCAGTCTAAGCTGAAGGCAAACATCCCCTCCTTATAAACAGTACCTTGATGCCACACAACAATAGGTTGGTTTCATATGAGAGTTGAGTGATCAACTGCACATTCAGTGACAATGGGCACCTCCTTTCCAGCACCCTAGAGTAGACCTTTCCAGAGAGGCTGAGTAATGTGATGCCTCTGTAATCACCACACACCCTCTGATCCCCCTTTGTTGAACACTGGGACCCCCACCCCTGTCTGAACACTGGGACCACCACCCCTGTCTGCCACTCTTTAGCCACCGTCCCAGAATTCCAGGCGATGTTGAAGAGACGTGTCATCCATGACAGTCCCTCAACACTTAACAGAGGGGCCTATTGTGTAGGTTTCTAAATTGGATTGAGTCAAATTAATTCGCTCTCAAAACCCACACTTGAGTTAAGCAGAAGTAGAAGGAGTTACAGTAATCTAGACAGCAGAAGGGAAATTTGAAGTGTGAATTTATCTTTTCCGGTCCTTAAGAGACCAAATATATGGAATTTTAGCAATATATCTTAGCTGCAGGGAGCAGGATTGGGGAAGTTTAGCAACACCGTGATCAGAAGACATTTTCTGGCCAATGACACCAAGATTGGTCATTCTTAATAATACCGTTCCTTTATAAATCCCACAGGGGACTGGTATGTGTGGTGTTGTAGTTTCCAGCTAATTATGTGGGGATTGCTGTCATCATTGACAGTCACTCAAAGCAAGTATAACTGTCTGATCCCTGTGCATGACTCTGTTTAAGGTGAGAAGACTGGTGTACAGAAAGCCACCACATGGTCCTTGGCTGAGCTGGGTCCGGATCAACTGGCATGGACTCCAAGGTGACTGGGAGCCCCTTTCTGCAGGGGGGCCTTCATTCACTTTCCCTCCTATTATGATGCTTCCCCAAAGTCAGCCATTATCTTCCGCCTGTTCCACCATCGAGATCTTGGTCAGATTGCTCTCTGTCAAGGCTCCCCACCTTGACCTATCAGGAACATGGCTTCAGATGGTATCGCTCTCAGGATCTCAGGACCACAGAAGCTTCACCACCACGCCAAGGTAACATCCAT
>OMLC01101523.1:0-12467 GCA_900302585.1 Regalecus glesne | reverse complement strand
GTGTGTGAAAGAGAGAGAGAGAGAGAGAGAGAGAGAGAGAGAGAGAGAGAGAGAGAGAGAGAGAGAGAGAGAGAGAGAGAGAGAGAGACAGAGAGAGAGAGAGAGAGAAAGAGAGAGAGAGAGAGAGAGAGAGAGAGAGAGAGAGAGAGAGAGAGAGGATCATAATGTAGAGTTTTACAGAAAAGCATGTGTCCTGTAAATATGTGAGCAAGTTGCTGCAGGGCTTCTCTGTCCACTGTCAGTAAGAATACAGCCAGCCGTGAGGTCCCTCACACGACAACCCTCTGCTGACGCACTTTGACTGTTGCCTCTGTTGGTGTCTGTTGTCCTCTAAAAACTACATTGCATGAATGGACAGGTGCACGTTTTTAAAGAGCATATGTCAGCTTGATCTCATCCGCTGGTTGAGACGAGCTTTCTCAACTTCTGCTGTGTGCATAAAGTAAAAGCTTTTACATCCGGTTTTATGAGAATGACTCATTGAACAGCAATGTCTGCGTGCACATTCTGCACCATGTAAGACGTCTGCCTTCATCTTTCACACCTAGAAAGCTTTCAGCCAGGCTAGCCCTGTTGATTCAAGCCATTTAAGAACTGCCAGGGCAGGAAATATTTCATAAGCTCAGAGCCGTGTGCGTCACTCAAAGGGCAAAGTAGGCGAAATTCTTTTGACAACTGCACAGCATTGACATTAAAGGACAAACAAGTCCACCGAACATCTTTTTGTCTGCTTCTCTATCACAGGAGCTGCGACACTGGCTGAAGCCAAACAGGAGAAAAGTGAAGAAGCTGTTCACTCATCCCCACCTTGATTTTCAGAGAACTCTGCTGGTTTATTCAAACAATATGCAATTACCAGCATTTAAACAGCTAAACTTGTTAAAGTGATTAGCCAGTGTTTACCATAAGCAACATTTTGTACACAAGATAACAGCTCCATTTGCATATGCTAATGCGTGGTAATTAGCTATGCCCCGTCGGGTAATTCCTATTCAGTCCCAGACTACAGGCAGTTTTTCCAGCAGATTAAAAACAGCAAAATAATGAATTAATTCAATCAATCATGTAAAGGCTAATATATGCGCAGCAAATGGCATGGGGACAGTTTTAATGTCAGAAATAAAATGGCGATGAGCCATAGAAACGCCTTGGCATGAAACACAGTGCTGCCACCAAAAGCAGGAACAGTTGTCATATTTTGAGGATATTCAATCACACAGCAAATGCTCTTAGATAGTGAGATGAGGGTTACTGATGTGAAAACAATGTAGGCACTTAGGCTCCTGCAGCAGTTGCTCTCCCAGCAACACGTTTGACTGTTCTGTTGCAATGGAAGAACATGATGGCTTTTGTGAGCTTTTGAAACCATGGTAGATTTTATTTCGCTCGGCGGCCACAGCTAAGTAGTGGTGATGAGACAGATGGTGCCAGCTAGGTTAACACCAACTTTCCCAAAGCCTTTCAGTCGGCAGGAGCTCTGAGGTAGAGCAGACACCCTGGTGACTACAGGGTTGCTGGGTCAATCCTGGGCTTGTACCCGCAAATCTGCTGAAGTGCCCCTGAGCAAGGCCCCGGACTGTTCCTGATGAGCTGCTGGTTACCTTGCATGATTGACACGGCCACCGTTTGTGTGTGCACTGGGTGCATGAGAGGCATTAGTGGTAAAGTGCTTTGAGTGGCTGTTGCAGTGATAAAACCACTCTATAAAATCTAGTTCAGTCCTATCCTCATTTGCATAAACTGAAGTGTTTTAAAGACAGTCATAGCACACGCCTGTGACACCCCAGCTAACTTGGTTTCTAACAGCCTCTGGGACTTGAGTTGAAATCTAGTCTCTTGGGCTGGCTCCGTGTCCTGAAGAGAGAAGGGAGCTAGTGTTGAGTTTGAAGTAAACTTGTGTCTAAAACCAGATATAACCGAGTAAGCTGGTGAAATACCTTTATCAACAGGAAGTCCACGTCCATAGGTAAAACTCGGGTTCAGCTGTGTTCTTTGTTGTTTTTATTGTTTGATTTTGCTTGGAGGTGAGGAATCTGTTGACACAGCACATTCCCTGCCTGGGGGCACTCACCTCAGTCAGCATGAAGTGCTTCAAGAGGCTGGTCAAAACCCACCTCACTTCTCCCTGAACCTGGAACACTACAAATTAACCACAGGGCCAACAGATCAACTAATGATGCCACTCTCCACACTGCCCTCAGCCACCTGGAACAGAGGAACACATATGTGAGAGTGCTGTTGGTCAACTGCTTTTCAGCATCCTACACCATTATGCCCTCTAAACGTGTCACTTATCTCAGAGATCCAGGTTTCAATACCTCCCTGTGCAGCTGGATACTGGACTCCCTGACAGTCAGATCCTTCCAGGTCAGGCACCACCACCACCTCCTCGACACTGACTCTCAGCACAGGTGCCTCCCAGGGCTGTGTGGTTAGCCACTTCCTACACTATTCTTTTCCAGTAATTCCAGATCAATATGGCAACATTTGAAGAAATGATAGCTTACAAAAAACACGCCTGCTCACCCCCTGACAGTGAACCATAACCTCCCAGATAAATTAAATGAGTTTTATATAAGGTTTGAAAAGCCTGTTCCACCAGCCGTCCCCCCTACTCTTTCTCCAATGCAATCCTTTTGCAACCAGGAGGATGAGGTGAGAGCAATATAAAAGAAACTGAACAGTGGGAAAGCAGCAGGGCCAGATGGCATCAATCCTGCTTTGTTGAGCCACTGTGCAGTACAATTGGCCCCGATATCGCCACCATGTTTAATACCCCTCTAAGCCAATGTATAGTACCACAGTGTATTATACCACCCAACCAAAGGCTGGTTTCATATGCTTGTTGGTCATTGACTGAACATTCAATGATACCACTGGTATCACTGTATTGTTTATAAGGGTAGGGGCGCTGCAGTCAGCTCAGACTGAAGATGTGACCTGGTTGAGTGAAGAAACGTTTCTGAATAAACCAGTCTCTCTTGATGCTTTTACTGGTTTCCAGTTAGGTGGTCTGATAGTTAACCATACTTGCTGGTGAGAATGTGCTGGGACTAAACAAACACATGCAGTGCTCAAGGATGAAAACCACATCCCCCCGAAAAATGTGAAGGATCCAGAAAGAAAAAGTTTAAAATGGAAAAAAGGAAAACGGGATAAACCTCTCTTTTGTTGCTGAAAATAGATAAATCCTTTACCTTACCACTTGAAGTTCATATGATAAAGAGGGATGCTCTGATTCAGACTATTTCTCTGCACACATGTTGCTTCATGTGTCATGCAATTGTACTGTCTCAGCACACTTCTGCAAGCAACTGTGGGACTCGTGCCAACTGCGGAGGCCTGGGATGTTTTTTCTCTTCAATATCTGCCACCTGCTGTGGCAACCAGCATCTCCAGAGTTCCAGGGCCATGGGCGTAGAATGAAACTGGCAATGGAGATGGGTGGTGGTGGTGGTGGTGGGGGTCTCTAGGGGCTACAAGCACCTCCAGAGCAGTTGTATCTACAGCGGGAAAACATGCAAACCACAGAGACCCCTTGGGAGGACTGACATGCCATGGAGTTCTTGCACAGCCCTTGGTAATGATGGATTTCACAAGGACATGCATGCAGGGAGCAGACTGGATGAAAGGATATGAAAGAGCAAGAGACAGTGTGGAAATTGTGGCGAGAGGGCTATGTGGATGGTTGGATTGAGGGGAAGAATAAATTGAGACTGGGTGCCATAATGTGACTGCACACAAAGTACAAGATATTCACAGTGTGTGTTGATGTGACTTGTATGTAACATGTTTCCTGTGACACGACACCAAGGGGGAAGTGACAAAATGTACTTTTATGTATGTACATGAACTGTATGTATTCATGATAGCGTTGAAAGGCCTAAAGCTTGCATATATTGAATTCATTTATACATTTGGCATCTTTCTAAGTTTGTCCGTATGTTCCGTGTGCATGTATTTAAGTTTATGTGTATGTGTGCATGCTTGTTTGTAATGAATCTATGTATGCAAGCTCAGAGTGGCAACTCCAGTAAATGCCAGATGAGCTAACCCACTCGTGGGCCTCAAGGCCAGCATTATGGGAAGAAAATGTTCTGCGTGTTGGGGGGGGGGTTCTACCTGCCAGACACAGTCCACTTGATATTTGAATAGCACATGTGATTGAGGGTCACAGGGTTGGGATTGTCACCAGGCTACCTATAGTGTAAGGCAGATGCAAGAAGTGCTGCCCTCGTCCTGCCATCACCTTTTCAAGTGGATGCATCCATACATGCGAGTCGTGTAGTTGATAATCAACCAAGAAGGAATGAGTGGGAATTTAATTTAGAAGTTTGAATCAAAAATAAAGCTATTCGGAAATGGAAAAGGGTCCCAAAAAGTGAAAAGATGGGAGCAAATGTTTTAAATGCATTTCTAAAAAAGTGCAGATGCTGTTGTCCCTCAAAATCCTGTTTGCATGACTAGTTGCAGTAATGATGGCAACCTTATCGGACTGGAGTACAAATTCCTCCTGACCCTCTCCAATACACAAGTAGCATTGTAGGCACAGTTTTCCACTTTAAATTAATCAAGAATCCTTACTGAGCACAACATCACTAGGGCATCTCTTATGGCTACAGAAAAACTATATTCTTATGGGTTTTGTGACACTGATAGAATTTATTAAGGGAACCACATGCAGCTTTTTACATGATCACTATTCGATGTGTCACACCAGCTTAAAGCTACAAGCTAATGTGCATCTACAGTCTGCATGTTTTTTTGATGGTGGGAGGAACTCCATGCAGACACGGGGAGAACATACAAACTCCACACAGAAAGGACCCAGTACCATGCAGGACCTTTTTGCTGTAAGGCAACAGTGCTAACCGAACTACTGTGCCACCCGACATGCTTAACAGGATGGCAGAGAAGAGTGCGCTGATGAGACATCTTCCCACTGCCTAAGGTGGGACATGCTATTCTATTCACTGCTCAAGGCCACTGTGCTATGCTGCCTTTATAAATGATGTCAAGGCGAGAGTGTTTTTATGGCTCAGCTGATTTGTCACTCTGGGTCTGCTCCAATGGGGTGCAAGGCATGCTGCTTGTCACTGTCTGACAATAGCAGTGTAGGAACTCATTTCAACAGTGTCAATAGCATGAAATCCTGAATTGTATTAGATCAGCTGTGAACATAATGGCGGGTAATTGAGTATTTATGGAACGCTGTTAATTGATTTCAGACAATTCTAATTTTAGACACATTTCCAGATCATCGTTGGACTGGGGTTACATTATAGAATATGAGGATATTTTGCGTCCTACAACCACAAAATAATCCAACTTCATTTGTCCAGAGTGACGGTTTGTTTCGTTTCATGAACACACTACACATAGTAACAAATTGATACATTTGTTTTCTTTTCATTTTTCAGGATTATTATTTTACTTTATTTGATTAAAAAGTTAAAAATTTTAACAATTCACAATTTTCCCTCGATTTTCATAATAAAACATTGAATAGAAGTGATGTGGTAAATGTCATACCACCTCTTGATGGTACTTTAGGTTGAACAAAATATGACTGATGGTACTGTAACCCCAAAAGGTTGAGAACCATTATCCTAACACCTGTAGAATAACATTGACTTGACTCTTTATCACTGCTACTGCAAACTCCTCCATTTTTGGTCAGTTTCTGTGCGTATTTCCTTGTTGTGTTGGGATTTAAAACAATGGAACTCTAATCAACTTAATTTTATTTATTTTCTCCAGGTTAATTTGTGCTCTGACACCTGCCAAGTTGCCATCTCCAAATGGCAGTGGTTATCTTACAGTAAATTGCACTGTGCATTGACTCGCCCCAAGACCCTTAATAGAAAACATTCATAATCACAGCACACACCAGAGATGAAACACAAAAGCGTTGAGCGGCAGGGTTTCCCAGTTCCTAAGACGCTGAATGTGAGGCAGATAATAAAGACGTTTTCCCCCTGCAAGGTTTAATGGCTTATCTGCCATCAGTTGTGTGAAGGCTTATTGTTAGCGCTGCCAATATAAGAAAAGTGTCAGATTGAGGTCAACATCAAATAAAGTGTATTTGTCAGATGATTTGTCAAAATAGAAATTTCAGACAAAACCATTTTGTTCAAGATATGAAAGGAAGAAAAAACAACAACTTTGGATCATAGCTCAATAGAGCTTCTGCTCAGTCAAATTTAGACTTAAATGGGACATGGAGTTTTGCTTCCATCAACTCACCTGGCATATTTTTTGAAGTCTGCTTTAAGAGTCTGCTAACATTGTATTGAAAGGTTGAACTCCTGTTCCTCACGTAGTTCAAGTGTTTTGCTAGAACCTCATTTAGTTAAATTCCCTTCACTCCTTTTCAAATCAAGTGATAGGTTTGGTCTGGCTGGCTGTCAGGTTGATGAAATGAATGGACCTACTAAAGGCCCTTTTGTTCCAGCTGTACTCACTGCATCAATGTAGGGAAGCCACTTTATTCAGTCATGGGCTACAATGACATACGCATGTCATCTGCATTTAACCCTTTGTATAAGAGCAGTAGAGGGATCATGGAAGCTCAGTCATGGACCATGTGCTTTATAACTGATGAGCCAGATGTTGCAGGTTTGAACCCACTATGGGGCATAAGGAAGGGTATCTGGCCTTGATTCCTCCATACTTCATTTAAGTCCGTGTCCACTCCCACAATGTGGGGACCGACTGTGACATGAAAATTGACCTCTGCTGTACATGAACAGTGGGTAGTTGTAGCACCCAGGGAGCAATGTCTTGCTCAACATGCTTTCTGAAGGAACCAGGGATTGAACCCACAACCTTCCCGTTACTAGGCAACACGCTCTACTTCCTGAGTCATGCCACCACCCCTAAATATACCAGGTTACAGTAGTACACAGTACAATTTGCTACTGCGTACTATGTTGAACTAGCCTGTGAGTGGATGTGCTAAACGGGTAGACACACACACACACACACACACGGGTGATGATATTCCAAATGTTCAGTGAATCACAGATGACAGACACATGATGGGAGACAGCAGCATGTTAGATGTTTAAAGTGCAGTACGCTCCCCTTCCCTCCAAAGTACTTGTCTCCAGTTAACAGCAGACAGTCAAAAGAAAGACCAGATAATAACACCAAAGACCAAAGCCAGAAATGGTGCATTATGAATTTCTAAAGGGCAGTGTCACAAGGCAGGGAATTATACTAATTATCATTTCCCAGCAAGGGCAAAATCTGAAATGTCATATGATCTGATATTAACTTATGAGAGCCTGATTGCAATACTTTTCCCCATTCAGGGCTGCAGAGCTGAGGAGGTAGGGTGGTAGACTAGTAGTTGGAAGAGGTTCGTACCCTGGTTCTTTCAGAAAGCCTGGTGAAGTGTCCTTCAACAAGACACTGAACCCATGACTACTTGGGACAAACAGATGAAAATTTACCTGGTAGCTAAATTGGCATATTTATATTCTAAATGTTCAATAATATCCACTGTCCCAATGAATGTGATGAGGATGATTATTAATATTATTATTGTTAAGATGATATATTCCTTTATTAGTCCCGCAGGGGGAAATTGCAGTGTTGCAGCAGCAAAGTGGGACGCATAGTAGGAGAGGCATCACATCTAGTTATTATTATACATAATAACAATGCAAGTGTATTATCATACACACACACACACACGCACACACACATATATAATTACTATTATTTTCCTACAAAGGGTATTATTATTATTGAAAAGGTGATTAATATTTAGGAATATTATTGCCTATCATCTCTGGATTCCTCTATTCAAACTGAATCAAAATAGCCTTGACAAATGAGCCACCCTGTAATCAGCATTGACGCTCTATCCAGTTAGAATGGAATTGTGAGCCCAGACTATGGGTTATGCAAGTAGAAGTGACTTGACTCCATGTAGACTACAAGCTGAAACCAGCCTGCAGTGCATTTGCATTAAACATAACCCTCATGTGTTCATACAGCGATGGCAGTGGAGAAGAATGTGACATGATCACTGAATAGCCATCAGAGATAGGTTAGTGACACACTGTGGTGGCATTTCAGCTAAGTGGGCACTCGAGTTATTTTGACCAGTGCAGCCCTCCTCTCTTTAACTCACATCTTAATGATGTGCCATGAGTCATAGTGGCCATGACGGAGAGCCTTTCATGAATACGGGTCTTTATTTCATTTTTTAACAGTGTCTGCTGTCTTCTGTTGGTTAGGAGAGTTGGTCAACGTGAGGCCAAAGCGGGGCATCTCCGCTTGGGCCTCACGTGACCACACAGGTTCAAGCATGGCAGTCTGCTTATGTGAACAGCTGCTTTGAGATGAAGGAAAATGTTTGTTTGGAGGACAGTTTGTTTGTTTAGGGGTTGAATCCTCATTTCACAATTTGTAGATGTAAAATGGGAGTTTGGAGACTTCTCAGTTCAGCAGCCTACTGTTACACTGTTGGCTATTAACTTGCAGTCCTAGGAATTAATCCCAGTTTCAGTGTCCACTATCAATTACCTCAATACCTGGGATCTGGAGTGTGGTGGGACATTGGTTGTAAGAGCTTACAGATGGGCTTAGTGGAAAACACTCCAGGGTGTGTGATTTTTAAGAATTTAGGATTATGCAGTTAGCCAGATAACAGTAAAATAATTATATGCAAGTCTATATTGTTTGAATTGTATATGCCTAATTATACGTTGATATCTGCTCTTGGGGGTGTTTAACTCATACCAGCGGTTTCTCACAATGGTGGCAAAAAAAGATCAGCTGTTGTTGTACAGCGTCTTAAGCCTCACTTAAAGTGTCATAATCCTAGTTCTTAACCTCCTTCTTTTGTGTGACAAAGACTCCAGATGCTCATTACAATAGCGTGATGTCCAAGCCCGGTATTGAACGAGGCAAATGAGCAGCTCACAGTATTGGATTAATCCCACCACTAAGAGCAGCACTTAGCTCATCGAGGAGTTTGAACACATTCAAATATGATGAATGACTGGGTGGCAGATGATCTATCGGCCTCTCTGTGAGTCAGTGGAGATACAGTCAAACTAGTCATAAAGGATAATGTCCATGCAACACCTTTTCACTCACCTGGTGAACGACCTCCATTGAAAGTTAAAAATAAACTCTCTATTTATTCTATATTCATTTTGATAGCTGAATTACAAAACACCTCAACTGTAATGGGTACGGTACTGAACAGAATGGCTTTTCCACGCCATAGGCAAAGTGCAGAGTAACAAAAGCACTGTGTCCTTTCCTCTAATTGCTCTGCAGGCATGCAAGTATGGTAAAACCAATTATTATACAATTATACATGTGGTTATGGTTTGATGAGTTCGAGGATTACAGTCATTCTTTGAGGGTCTGAGACGGACTCTGTTATTCACTCAGGCTGTAGCCCGCTGTAAGTGTGGCTGATTCAAATGCTTTCCCAATGCTTTTCCTGACCAACTGTGTTCTTATTCATTTATGTGTAGTGTGGATATGGTTTCACGCAGGGGGAGAGTTGGTTTAGTCTTTGGCTGGTGAAGCAATTTAGAGTGTTTCACTGTGGGGCCAGCCTGGTGATTCACCTCATGGAGTGAGTACCACATAAGGCAGAGTCCTCACCACATTGACCTGGGTTCAGATCCAACCCGGGCCCTTTGAGCACGTCATCTCCTCTTTCTCCCCTGACTCTTATGTCTCTCTTGACTAGCCTATCAAGTCAACATGGAAAAGCCCCCCAAAATTCTACAAGTGGCGCTTGTTTATATGATAGCTGCCTGTGTAGATGCTGCCCATCATCAATACATGTTGGTGAGACTGTGCCTGTCGGTGTGTTATTTATTTTTTGCTGCTTTATTACCACAGGACATAGACCAGTGGAATTTGTTCTCTGCATTCAACCTATCCATCCTATTGTATAGGAGCAGTGAGCGGCCATTTTGGTGTCTGTGGAGCAGTTAAGGGTTCAGTGTCTTGCTCAAGGACACCTCGACATGCTTTCTGCAGGACCGGGGATCGAACTTGCAACCTTCCAATCACCAGACGACCACTCTACCCACTGAGCTATGCTGCCCCTGTAAAGCTCAATAGAAGAAAAACAACATTTCAAGTATGGATCAGAGGGAACGTGTTGCAGATATGAAAGTGGGAAAGACTCATTAAGAATCTCACACCGTGCTAGTAATGGCTGCATGGTTCAGTAGTGACGGGTCCCCTCATTGTTTGGACTGGACAGAAACATTTCCAGGTGTCCTTTCTCCAAGGAGCAGTAAATCCTTTTGATATTTCTGAGCTGAAGCTTTGATGGTAAGATTAGAGCAGGCTAGCCCTTGATTTTAAGCCCACCTCCAAATTCATATTTTAAACAAGGTGGAAAGAAGGGTGTAGATATAAAGCACAGTGATGGTATCCATGTATGAAAAGAGATTAAGACAGTAGACACACACACACAAACACAGCCAATGGTTTCACAAGACAATAGTTTTGCTCAAATTGTTAGCATGACATACTAATAGGACAGTGATGGGAGCTGCGGTAGCTCAGTGGAAGACCACACACTTCTGCAACTGAAGAGTCAGGGGCTGCAGATTCAAACCCACCATGAGAGATCAGGAGGGGCACCTGGTCTCAATCCACCAAACTATCTAAAGCTATATCCACCCCCATAATATGGGGACTAATCATGACATGTGGAACCGACCTCTCACTGATAGGACAGTCATGTGGCGTCCATACATCAGGGGTATCAAGAGGGTCCAGATGCACATCTTGCCCCAGCATCTCTTAAGTCTACCCAGTGTTTAGTAGGCTAACAGTGGTTTCACATGTTGTCTTTCTGTTCACCAGATATTTGATGGGCCTGACACGCTGGACTCCCACTGTGCTTGCCCAGGCCACATGGGTCTTTCATGCCTAACATTACCATAGCAGTTCAGAAGACGGTGATATAATATTTGTATTCCTCTAAAAGAGCAGCTTTTCTCCCTCAAAGCAGCCATGGTGCAGTCTCCTGTGTTAATTTGTATTGAGGGTAAACACCTAAGCCAGCCCCAAAACATGTGAAGATAAGTCACAAAAGAGGTGAATTTGTTCAGCTGGATCAGAGGTTCATTTCAGAAACGTTTCGTCACTCACCAGGTGACTTCTTCAGTCTAAGCTGAAGGCAAACATCCCCCTCCTTATAAATAGTACCGTGATGCCACACAACAATAGGTTGGTTTCACATGCAAGTTGGGTGATCAACTGCACATTCAGTGACAAAGGGCACCATTCACAGACGATTGGGGAATGTTTGCGATCACGGCATTGTAAGACGCAGATAGGTGTACTCTCAGTCCACCGCCCCTATTCAGCGAGGGTCGCTCCCTCTTCACGTAGATGGCCTCCTTCACCCCCCTCTCAAACCAGCGTTCTTCCCTATCAAGGATGTGAACATCATCATCTTGAATGAGTGGCCACTCGCCTGTAGGTGGGTGTAGACCACAGAGTCCTGACCCGACGTGTTGGCTTTGCAAGTTCTACCTACTGCTTTGGAGTTCACATCCAAATGGAATTGTCATAAGCCCTCTGAGAACAACTTCTACTGTGCTAAGGACTTGCTGGTTCAATACTTAGTTCTCTGCTGCAATGTTGTCATGGTTGTGCCTTCTAGACCATAAATCAGTGCACTTGGCTTTCCTAAGCCCACATTCAAAGGGGATATTCATAAGCTCTCTGAAAACATCTTCTCGTGTGCTGCTGCATTTCTACTACAATGCTGAGTGCTTTGCTGCAACAATGACAATGTTGTGGGTTCTAGTCTAGCATCAGAAATTCTTACTATGTCAAAGCCCCACCCAAGAGGGAATGTTATTAAGCTCTCACAATTTTCAACCATGCAGAGGTCCTGATAGTTCAAGAATTACCGTACCCCAATACTGATAAGGGTAACAGTTCTAAACCATCCACTATTCCACCTTTTTTGGCAGTGTCCATATCCATAGGGAATATCCATAAGCTCTCAGACAACACTGGCCAGTTGGCTTTGGGCCTGGTTGTCCACATCTTAGTGTTCTACTGCAATATGGACAAGGATGTGTTTTCTAGTCCAGCACCACACTCACTATTTGCAAGTTGACAAAATCACTGGTGGACATCTTCCAGTGTGCAAAGAATTGATGTTTTACTGGTAAGTACTGGAAGATGGTGTTTCTAGACCAACATCAGACAGAAATTCTTCCTCGCTTGACGAATAAAAAGGAAGATCAATAAGGTCCCAGAAAATATTAGGCAACACACAGCTGATCTGCTGGTTCAGTGGTTAGAGCTCTGCTGCACTATTGACTAGGTCGTGTGTTCTAAACCAGCATCAACCTTCTGCTTTGCTAAGCCATCTTATAATTGAAATATTCTCAAGCTCTCAGAAACTGTTTTCAACTATGAAGACAACCTGCTTGTTCAATAGTAGTTCTCTC
>OMLC01101521.1:0-13052 GCA_900302585.1 Regalecus glesne | reverse complement strand
AACTAGCATCCAAGTCCAGCAATGCTAATTGCAGCTCTGTGATAGTGTATGTCTGTGTACTCACATTTCAGCCAACTATGCATCTTGTATGCATACGTGTACATTCATGTGCATCTATATGTACCTTTTATGTGCTTCTTGTGTTTTCTCATGTGTTTGCGTATGTACACTTGTCAGTATTTGTGTGTTGTTTTGCATGTGTTTGTGTGTATGTGTTCGAGCATATTTCTATGCAAAATGAGAGAGTGTCAGAGAGAGTGTGTATATTCTTACATGATTACATATTTTTTATGTGTGCACGCCGTCCATGTACTGGCATGGTGCATATTCGTGTTATTGTATGTGCATGTGCAAATGTGTGTGTGTGTGTGTGTGTGAGTGTGTGTGTGTGTGTTTGTGTGTGTGTGTGTGTGGGTGTGGGTGTGGGTGTGCGTGTCTTTGTGTGCAAGTACGCATGTGTGCATTTGTATGAGGACTGCGGGATAGAGATAAGAGGTCTGGCCTCAGCTGGCTTTTGTTACTAATCCCAGAAGAAGAGGAAGTGGACGCCGAATCCGTGTCATTCTCTGATATCCCAGCCTTTTCGGATCCCATGCCATCCAAGTGTTGACCTTGTGAAGACACCATTCTCTGCAGCAGTACATTTTAATAAGTGGGCGCCGTTCAACAACAGGGTGTGCATCTACATCTGGGGCACAATATGAGTGAAACATGACTTCCCAAGCTCAGCTGGTTTTGCATTGTAGAAGCAACAATGGGTCAAAACATCACAATAAGGACAGAAAAGCAACATGCCAAGACAGCAGTTGTAAATATCATGCTCAAAGTTCATCACATTTCAAATGCCACACCAGATATTCTTCACAACTTTCTGACAGAATCTATTCACACTCATGAGTCAGTGGCTGGTTAAAGTGGTAGCAAACAGTTTCTATCATTATTTTTGGAGTTGAAGACGTGTTGGTATAGACCAGGGGTCTTCAACCTCGTGTGATCTGAAAGGTACTTTTACAAAATGAAAATGGCTGAGAGCCACTCGGGTTTTGTTACATTTAATCTCATTCCTGATTTCAATTCTAACAAACTGAATAAACCTGTTTTGACTGAACAGTCACCAATTGTTGGTTCCCACAACTCACATTTTGTATTAAGATGTCTCAAAAAGTATTTAATTTACCTCCATGTGCATTTTGTATTTCTGCATACATTTCTTTCTAGTCTATCTCCATCCATCATCAACTGCTTATCCAAAAATGAGTCACAAGGGAACTGGAGCCTATCTCCGTTCTCATTGGATGAAAGGCAGGGTAAAGGTCACAAGTCTATCACAGGGCAGAGGAATCAGGGGAACAGTGTCTTGCTCAAGGACACCTAGACATGCTTCTCTGCAGGATCGGGGATCGAACCTGCAACCATCCGATCGCCAGGCGACCGCACTACCCACTGAGTCATGCCACCCCTCTAGTCTATCTCACACTACTACATTAAAACACGAGTGCTGTCAAAACAAAACGCAGTTAAAAATAAACAGTTATTATAAATTATTCACTTGTCATTTTGTTATATCTATCCACATGTCACTGTATCACTTTTCAAGAGTCTTCCCATGGACAGTGTGTGATGTGTATTCACTCTTCAGTAATTAGAGAGATAACTGGCACTGGATGGAGTCAACCAGAGAGATGTATGCTGGAGTGTCTCCGCTCAGGTTCACTCAAATGGAGTCATTTAAATGTTCACGTTTCGGTCTTGTTCTGAACTTTGATTTCATGACATTCATGTCAGATAAGGCTGACTTACAGAGGTATGTAGACCCAAACGAAGTAGACATCTTCAGAGTTGTTTGGTGAAGATTCTCATAGTTATCTGACTCTACGGTTGAGCCTTTAGCTGCACATCATTTTGAAGGTTTATCACTTCAATTTCCATTTGTACAGAATCAACACAGAAAATTTAAGCCATCTGTCCTGAAATTTCACTTATGTCCACATCTCTGAAGGGGTTGGCCATAAATGTCCCACAGGGCTGGGGCTTCTCAAAGTCACTGCATCTGTCTGGAAACCACTTTCCAAGCCATGAAAAGAGGTCACAATACTTGGAAATATTTAAAACGCTGGACACACCGGAGTGACTTTCCAACGTCTTTGAGACACAGGGGAAGTGCTTCAATATTTATTTATCACTTGTTGAGTGTAAAATAACAGTTTTGTACTGAATGCATTCACAGCACTGATCATATCAGATATCTTTTTATCCTTGCCCTGTAACCACAGGTTCAGTTGATTAATTTTCTCAGTTACATCTGTCACGGTGGTATCCTCCTCCCTCGTTTCCATAAATGGTTTGATTTCATCCAGCAAGGAAATAAAGTGCTGCAGTATGGTTTTTTGAATTTATTTTATCCCTTTTTTTTCCACCCGAATTCCCCTAGTTGCCTATTCCTGTCGCCTTTCGACGCCTCTCAAGAGCGTCGACGAGAAGGAGGAAGCCATAGCAAGTGTCTCCTCCAAGCCATGTAACGACTAGCCCCCTTTACTGCAGATGTGACGGTATCGCAGCGAAAGCACAGCGCTTGGCCATTGGAGGAAGACGAAGCGGAGTATTTTCCGTTAAACCGCGAGTGCCCGGACGACCCACAAGGACACTGGTGAACCTAGAATACGTTGTCCAAACTAACCACTTTACCTATCGGAGGCTTAGTCAATTATGACCCAATAACTATTGATCTCCGGTCATGGTTGGAAATGGCACAGCTGGGATTCGACACCCGCGGCATGACAGAGATGAACTGAACATCGCCTTTACCCCGTGTCTTACCCTAATTCAGCCATCTGACTTCCATGTGGAGGAGGAGAGCCATATACTATGCGGAGCATTCTTCCAGGAACAGCTTGAACTATGGTGTATATATGATAATATATGTATATGTGCATATGTAATAGCGAGGGCTTGTCGTCATGTGACTTGGAGGACTCACATGCTATGGCTATCTCCTTCCTGTCGACGTTCTAGAGCAGGGGTCACCAACGTGGTGCCCGCGGGCACCAGGTCGCCCGTAAGGACCAGATGAGTCGCCCGCTGGGCTGTTCTAAAAATAGCTCCAATAGCAGCACTTACCAGTGAGCTGCCAGTATTGTGCGCATGAGCAAACTTAGCATTCGTTGCGCTCTTACAAACAAGCTAACGTTAGCGGACGCAGCGAATATGAGAAGAGTTACCCCAAAAAATGTCAGAAAAAGAAAGAAAACATAATTTTCACGACGAATGGGAGATAGAGTTTTTTGTTTACACTGTGAAAGGATCCTGCGTGTGTTTCACTTGTGGGGCAACTGTGGCAATAGCAAAGCGGCACAATGTGGAGAGACATTTCACTACCTGTCACACAGGCTACCATGCTAACTACCTACCGGGCAGCGCACTGCGCGCAGAAAAAGCCCGCGAGTTAAAGGCAGCACGTAATGACTCCCGTCGTAAAGATCATAAACAGCCTCCGCACCCGAGCTCAACAGCACAGAACATTCAAGGTACTTTTGGATGAGCTGTCAGCTGAATATGGTGACCTGCTACTACACACAGAAATCTGATGGCTCAGCAGGGGACGAATTTTGCAACGTTTTTTGTCACTTTTGGGTGAAATCAAAGAGTTCAGGCAGTCCAGAGGTGAGGACACCGTGCTGCTGGAGGACACCGAGTGGATACTTGACCTTGCATTTTTAACGGACATTACAGGAAAACTGAACAGTTTGAACTGTGAGCTGCAAGGCAAAGGTAAAACTGTCGCCTATTTGATAAGTGCTAGCAATGCATTTAAAGCTAAGATGTACCTTTTCTCTGTGCATTTACAGAGAAAAAAAGTGCTGCACTTTCCCTCTGTGCAGATGGTGCTGAAAGACAATGCTTCTGCATTCAGTTAAGTGAATAACATGAGAAATGGTTTTATGCTCACCAGTGTTATTGTTTTTGATAGGACTAACTAAAAGGAAGGGATGTACATCATTTGGTTAAATGATTATGTTTTTCTAATACCACCGTACTGTGGGGTCCTGGCCAATCAGAATGCTCAGTGGTGAATTCATATTCCCTCAGCTTACTGTAAGAGCCCCGTTTTGCCAGTTATGCTGAATAAATGTACTCATCTGTACATCTGGTGTAACCCTTGAGTCACACCAACCAGAGGTAACTTTCTACAGTTGTTAGAACTGATTGCCATCATGATAAATTCTCCAAAAAAAATAAGACATCACACAACTGGAGGATAGTGTTCATCTTTAGTGTAAAACCCTTATCATGATCCACTCCCTCCACATTTCTTATGTCATATGGGGGCATCAAAGATGCAGACCCCCATATGATGAAGCTGACACATGTCTGTCATATTAGAACAAAAGCATATGAGGCTAGTGAAAAAAAATGACACGCTGGCATCAGCCACTCTGAGTAGGCTTTTGAGACACTCCTTTATATCCTTTATACATAGACACCACCTTAGGAGTGGAGAAGAACCATACTGGTACCAATTTTCAGGAATAAAGGAGATGTGCAGAGCTGTAGCATCTACAGAGGTACAAAGTTGAACAGCCACTGGATGAAGATATGGGAAAGAGTTGTGGAAGCTAGGCTAAGATGATTAGTGGGCAGCAGTATGGCTTCATGCTGTGAAAGAGCTCTACAGTTGTGATGTTTTTGATAATGTTGATGGAAAAATATAGAGAAGGTCAGAAGGAGTCACATGGTGTCTTTGTGGATTTAGAGAAAGCATTTGATAGGATGCTGAGAGAGGAGGTGTGGTGCCGTCTGAGGAAGTCCAGGATATGTATGAGAGCAGTATGACAGCGGTGAGGAGTGTGGTAGGAGTGATGGATGGGTTCAAGGTAGAGGTGAGGCTACATCAATGATCCGCCCTGAGCCCTTTCTTGTTTGCACTGGTGATGGACAGGGTGACAAAGATGTTAAGACAGGAGTGTCTATGGACTATGATGTTCATGAAGGACATTGTGTAGTAAGAGAAGGGGACAGGTTGACGAGAGTCTAGAGAGGTGGAGGTATGCTGAGAGGAGGAATGAAAGTCAATAGGAACAAGACAGAATACATATGAGAGCATTAATGAGAGGGGAGAGAGCGGAATGCTGAGGATGCAAGGAGGAGATGTGAAGAAGGTGGATGAGTTTAAATAGTTTAGGGTCGACTGTTCAAACTAGCAGGGAGTGTGGAAGAAAGGTGAGTAAGAGAGTGAACGCAGGGCGGAGTAGGTGGAGAAGAGTGCCAGGGGTGATTTGTGACAGTAGGGTACCAGCAAGTATGAAAGGGAAAGTTTATGATGCGGTAGTGAGACCAGCTATGTTGGAGACAGTAGCACTGACACAAAGACAGGAAGCAGAGCTGAGGGTGGCAGAGATGAAGATGTTAAGATTTGCTCAGGTTGGAAGGTTTATAGATAAAGCAAGGTTGAGATAGTTTGTACTGAACATGGGTGCTGAACATGGAGCTGCCAGGCAATAGGAGGAGAGGAACACCAAAGAGGAGGTTTATGATGTGGTGAGGGAGGACATGCGAGTGGCTGGTGTGACAGAGGAAGATGTAGAGGACAGGAAGAGATTGAGATGATGATCTGCTGTGGTGACCCTTAACAAGAAAGTATTACAGGTTTAGAATCCCTAATCCGAATTCTTTGTAACCGATTTCATTGTTGTTGTTGTTTCCAGATTTCTGAATATTTTATACACGCATCTATGAAATGGGACTGCTTAGGGATGGGATCTCATCAGCTGTAGTCAGTGGTTTTCTGGTGTTATTAATGATGTCTCATCAGCATTTTACACTTATTCTGCTGTTAGATTTTAATCAGACCTTGGTAAACTCATTAATGAATTCCGCTGTTGCTTTGTGATCACCAGATGCCTTAACACCACTAATCTTTAAACATCTAATGCTGTGGCTTTTCTTACACTTTTGTAACCAGCCACCTTCAATATTCAGTTCATCATGATAGATTTTTGCTTGTTTCATGATCAGCATTCCATTAAGTAGCATTTGTTTACTCTGTCGCTGATGAATTCACTCTTTCAATACACGATCAAGATATCGAGCCATACGTTGACAGTGAGCTGCCAACGTATGGCTCTCAGGGAGCAGTTAGGGGTTATGTGTCTCGATCAAGGACACTTTATCATGCTGTATGGAGGAGCGGGGATAGATCCCGCAGCCTTCTGATTACCAGACGACCGCTCTATGTATTGAGCTATGCCGTGCAAATAAACATAGTGATTCTGAGCAGACTCTAACCATTCCCCTTCTTATTAACAATGATGGAGTGAGCACTGTTGAGGTGATGTCTTTCAGACACTTTACCCCTGCCAGGTACAGATTTCAGAATAAGAACAAGAGACTTCTAAGAGATAAGAGTCTTAGTAGATTTATTGATAGCTTACACTCAGAGAATAATTATCTGCAGCAGCAAAGTTCAGAATGCATTCCGGAGATCAGACGCACACTACCATCCAGGTCTGTGCCCCAAGCTGATCTGCTCGAGTGTCCCGGCGGTACCCTTTTTATATCTTAAACTGGTAGAAGTTGCATGATTTCAGTTCCGTCATCAGATTTTGTTTATCAGCTCTTTGTACGCTATGTGTCTGGTTGTGGTTTGTATGTCCTTCCAGCAGACCCTCCCTTAGACGTGGGTCTGATGAAGTATATTTTGTTCTTTATTCTAAAAAAAGCACAGATTATGATGAGTCAATAGTCAGCTATATACAATGACGGGATATTGCTTAGGTCAGCGGTTTATCTTTTTGGTAGAAACAAATATGCAGTTTGCAGGATACACTACAGTAGTCAGCCAGGATGGCCGCTGTCTACTGTAATGTCTCAAGGCTCGCCATCTACCTGAATCACCCTGAAGCCCAATGGCTGTGGAAATCTGAAATTGGTCTATCCTTGAAACAAAGATAGTGGCATCACAAAAAGAGGTGAATCTGTTCAACTGGATCAGAAGTTTATTGAGAAACGTTTCGTCCAGGTGACTTCTTCAGACTGAAGAAGTCACCTGGTGAGTGACGAAACGTTTCTCAGTAAACTTCTGATCCAGTTGAACAGATTCACCTCTTTTTGTGATGTGCTAAACTATGCTCTGCTTAGTTGAGTACCCATGTTATTTAGAAGGCTAGTTATACAACTTGACACCAGATCACTTGACATTGATAACGGCGTATATCACTGAAGGTTAATTGCAAATTTAGGAACTTTCGAAGCCCTCAATAAATATTTTCTCCGACACGTGTGTTGTTAGCATAAAAAGCTACAGTGCTAAGCTAACTACAACACTGAAACCGAGAAACAATAATATGAGGAAGAGAGACGCAAAGAAGGAATTGAAGGGAGAAATGACGATGGAAATGGAAGAAGAGGAAAATTGTGGTTTGTGTTCTCTCCCTTTACCGAAACCCCTAGTGAGAGCCCAAACCTCCAAAAAAAATGTGTGCTGGTCGAGGAGAAAGTGAGACAAATGTCTCAAATGAGGACATACTTCAAGTTGTTCTCGGGCTGACCAAACACATTTCTGTTTGAAACGCAGATCCAGAAGATCACAGAGGACTTCAGGGAGATAAAAGAGGAAATGAAGGGGTTTGGATTTCAAATGAAGGAGACCGCCGATAAGATTAAAGGTTTAGAAAGGCAAATGGGGGAAGTGAAGGAGAAGGCTGAAGAAGGGGAGCGCCACAGCAGAAGATAGAACCTTCGGCTTGTCAACCTCCCAGAAAAGGAAAATGAAGATGTGAGGGCAGAGGTGATGAAAATAATTAGCCAGATAGCACCGGATGATAAAAGCAAGCTTGGATTCCTGTTTGACACGGTGCACAGAGTGGGACGCCCCAGAGAGAACAGGACACCGCGTCCCATCATCATACAATTCAACATGCGCACCTTCAGGTACAAGATCTGGAAGGAATTGAGAAACGCGGACATTATGAAGAGGATGAATCTCCGCATCGCAGAGGACCTGACACGTGCCGAGAGGGAGTGCAGGAATAAACTGTGGCCTCAGGTTGAACAGGCATGTAAGATGGGGAAAAAAAACAGGCGGCAGGGACCAATCGCCTACATCGATGAAGTGAGGTGTGTGGCAGGGGATGCCAACTCCAAATATAAAAGATAAAAGCCTTAAAGTAATGGAAATGATACTTGGTACTTCACTGTTCAGAGTATTCCTAAGTTTAAGAGTTTTTATAGTTTTTATACTTTATAGCTCTTATCTTCCATGTTTTGTTGTTGTTCTTGTTGTAGGCATCATATCTTATTCTTTTTTAAATGGCATCCTCTAATTCTATCAATCTTAGGCCAATTTCACTTAATGTTAGAGGTTTATGAGATACAACTAAAGCGAAAACTATTTTTTTGTTTCGTAGACGTTAAGGTGCAGATTTGGTTCTTTTGCAGGAGACTCACTCATGTGGTGATTATGGAATTTTTTTGGAGAAGTCAGTGGGGAGATCAGATTTATCTAAGCCATGGTTCAAATGATTTGGCAGGAGTGGTAATCCTAGTTAATAAATTTAAAGGTGATGTTGTGGAATCTCACTCATCTAAAGAGGGTAGATTGATTATTCTGGTTCTTAGAGTGAATAATGTGATTCTGGTAGTAAATAATATGTATGGACATAATAATAACATGATGGCCAAAAATATATATAGCCAATTAACATCAGAATTAAAACATATAAATACAATAATGCCCATTTAATCATCGGAGGTGATTTAAATGACACACCAGATGACCAAATAGATCGAGTGCTGGCAAGAATAACTCTCACATCCAAATTTAAAGCAGTATCACACTTATGTGAACATCTTAACATTATAGATGTCTGGCGTTATATGCATCCCTATCATAAAGAATACACGTGGGGTAATGTTAAGGGCTCTCTACAATCTAGAATTGATCTTTTGCTATTGTCTTCTCATACATTACAATTTGTTTCTGAATCTATATATAGCTACGCTCCCTTTTCAGACCATAAGATGATAGTCATCCAATTTACTAATCCACAGGAACAGACAAAAACAACACGTGGTTATTGGAAACTTAATTGTAATTTATTGAAAGATGAAACCTTTTGTAAATCAGTGAAAGTAGTCGCCAGTGACATTTTCAACCATGATAAAATGAGTAGTGGGCAAAAATGGGAATTTTTAAAATTTAAAATCAGAGAATTGGCCATTAAATATAGTAAAGAAATTAAAAGGTGTAACAATCATAAAGAAAACAAAACTATGAATGAACTAAATTCCTTATTAAACAAAGGAAACCTTACAGAAGAAGAAGACTCCAAACTTGCAGGTCTAAAAGCAGAAATAGATAGATTATATATGAACTTGACTAAAGGAGCCTTTATACATTCTACAGATTCCTACAAGATGGCTCAAGAAAGGTGAAAAGAATACAAGTTATTTTTTTGCACTAGAAAAAAAGAATTATAAGAGAAATATTATATCTTTAATGATAGATAACTTAACAAGCTTGAATCCTTCTGATATTGCCGATCATACTCTAAAATTATATTCTGAATTGTACAGTTCTTTTTATAACCAACCCGGATGTGAAAAATGTATAGATAGTGTAAAAGATTTTACACCACAAATATATATCAAACAAATTTAAATTAGACTATGATAAGCTCATTTTAAAATATGAAATCACTGAGGCTATTAATAAAATGCAAAAAGGTAAATCTCCAGGAATCGACGGGCATCCTATTGAAATTTATCTATGCTTCTGGAGTATAATTGAAAGCCCGCTCTTTGAAATGATAAAGGAATGTAAAGATAAAGAAGAAATGACTACAACTATGAAACCGGGTATAATCACACCTCTCTTTAGATAATTGGAGACCAATAACACTACTAACTGTAGATTATAAACTAGTCTCACTAATTTTTGCCAGCCGATTAAGAAAAGGATTAAGTGAAATCATAAATGAAACCCAAGCCAGCTTTATGACTAATCACCACATAAATTGAAATATTAGACTTGCTCTTGATTTAATTGATTATTCTGAATATGTTGAATCAGACGCTCTAATTTTGTTTATGGACTTTTATAAGGCATTCGACACAGTAGAGCACCAGTTCTTATTTCAGGCACTTAAAACTATTGGTTTTGGTGAAAAATTAATCTCCTTTATTAGAAAGATTTATAAAGACATTAGTAGTTGTGTCATGTTATTCCCAAATACTACTAAAAGATTCTCTGTCCACAAATCTGTCCGTCAAGGTTGTCCGAGCTCGCCATTTCTATTCCTTATAGTGGCTGAACTACTTTCAATACATATTTTACATTGCCATCCCTTCCAAGGCTTACGGATCTTCGGGAAAGAAATCAGAATAACTCAGCTGGCGAATGACACAGTCCTTTTTTTAAAAGACGCAATAAATCAAAATGGGAAATCTTAAGTCTGTATGACAGAAGACACCGTCGTGAGGGATATACCTGTTAAAAAGTGTATTGGATACCTCGGAATCCAAATTTGTAAGAATCTTAAAGAACGCCAAGAAAAAAACCTTTAAACCCAAAATACAAAAAACCAAAAATATATTCAATATGTGGCTTCAAAGAGATCTATCCTTGATTGGCAGAGTCTTTTTAAGCAAAGTAGACGACATCTCGAGATTTGTTTATTCAACAATCTACATGTAAAGAAATAAATAGTGCTTTGATTAACTTTATTTGGAAAAATAAATGCCATCATTTAAAAAAAGAGATCTTAGCTGGTCCTAGAGGTGTTGGTGGCATGGAGATTCTGGACTTTATAGATGTAAATTACGCTTTTAAAGTAAAATGTTTAAAATAATTCCTGAAAGCTCCTGAGTCCATTTGGTATTTTATACCACAGAATGTCTCTAGGAAAATGAGAGGAATACACTTTCTACTACAATGTAATTATGATACATCCAAATTACCACAAAAATTGTCTAAATTTCACCAACAGTCTCTCATGGCAGCAAAATTAAGCTTTGTCCATAACTTTTCCCCCCACAGAACCATAATTGAAAACAATGAATAAACAACTAGGAAAAATAAACCATCATATCTACAAAACTGGATTGACAGGGATATAATTTTCCTTGCAGACTTACAAAATGATGAAGGTAAAATTCTAAACTACGAGGAATTCCTAAATTGTAAAACATGTCCTGTCACTAATAAAGCATATCAATAGGTAATAAATGCTATTCCTAATGGAATTCTTCAATTGATGAGGTGTCACTTTGAGACGCCAGAAGTACAGGAGAAGGATATCTCCCTCTTTATTGATGGTATAGATATTAGAAATAAAAAAATGCACTAATAAACACATTAGAAACCACTTCTACAGTAAAAGGAAAATAACCCAAAGAGGAAAATTTGTTTGGAACTCCCACTTTTCTGACATTCAGTGGAAAACAATGTGGCTCCTTCCCTGTCCATTTTTTATATCCAACAAATTAAAAGAAGTTCAATATAAAATGTTACACCATATTTACCCCACCAACCAACTCATGTCTAAGTTTGCAGACATTGATAGCAGATGTGTATTTTGTAAACATGATGAAGAGACCATCATACATTTGTTTCATGAATGTGAGTATACCCTAAATTTCTGGAAAAAATTCGAAGAATTTTTTGACATGCAAACTAAAAATGTAATTAAATTAGAAACTAAAGATATCTTAGTATATTACGAAAACCAAAACTACAAAATTTGACAATTGGTTAACTTAATGATTCTTATTGCTAAGTTTCACATTCATAAAGCAAAGTTCTCGAAATCTTGTCCATCTTTAGTTTCTTTTAAAGCTAATTTCAAAATGTATTTTGAGTCAATACAATTGATTAATGATAAGAAATGTAATATCACCATCACCCTGATAAAAGCAATGTTCACTGATATTTGAATGTATTGCTTCCCTAGTATGTTTGGTGAAATTGTTGATGTCTTGAAAGACTTGCATTTTATTTAAGTATTTCTATGAATAGGTTATCATTGTATTTAGGATTATGGTGATGTCTATGTATCTCTATGTTCTATACTGTTGACTGATGCCTGTCCATATTATTGTATTTTCTGAAATTGAAAATAAAGTTTTACTTAAAAAAAAAACTACAGTGCATTAGGCTTTAAACTTTCCTTTTTGATAAAGCTTATAGTTAGGGCTGGCTTAGGCTCGCGTCGGACCAGCCCCTAGTTAAGCTGCGATAGGCTTAAACTGCTGGGGAACTTCCCATGATGCACTGAGCACCTCTCTCCTCTCCCTCTCCATCTGTATCATTCATGTTCCATTAATGCATGTTACTAACTCCCTATCTTTTCCGGAATCCTGGTGCTCCTCGTCTGGCAGGTTCCTGTGGATCCTGGTCTCTCAGGTCCTGTGGATCGTGGTCTCTCAGGTTCCTGTGGATTGTGGTCTCGGTGCGCCTGGCTGGATCTATTTGTTTGTTTGTCTCTTTCTCTGCCCAAACCCAACCGCAGATGGCCGCCCACCGAGAGCCGGGGTCTGCTCCAGGTTTCTGCCTGTTAAAAGGAAGTTTTTCCTTGCCACTGTCGCCTAAGTGCTTGCTCAACGGGGTACTTGTTGGGTCTCTGTAAATCATAATTTCACAAAGAGCTTGGTCTTTTACCTGCTCTATATGTCAAGTCAAGTCAAGTCAATTTTATTTGTATAGCGCCAAATCACAACAAAAGTTATCTCATGACACTTTACATATAGAGCAGGTAAAAGACCAAGCTCTTTGCGAAACCATGATTTACAGAGACCCAACAAGTACCCCGTTGAGCAAGCACTTAGGTGACAGTGGCAAGGAAAAACTTCCTGTTAACAGGCAGAAACCTGGAGCAGACCCCGGCTCTCGGTGGGCGGCCATCTGCTTTGACCGGTTGGGTTTGGGGAGAGAAAGAGACAAACAAACAAATAGATCCAGCCAGGCGCACCGAGACCACGATCCACAGGAACCTGAGAGACCACGATCCACAGGACCTGAGAGACCAGGATCCACAGGAACTACGGAAAAGATAGGGAGT
>OMLC01101519.1:0-14028 GCA_900302585.1 Regalecus glesne | reverse complement strand
CCCTCCTCTTCCACGACAGGCTCCGGCTCCTCCGGACGCTTCGCGCCGTGATTTGTGTGGCCCCTCGGCAACGTCACGTCGGCGGCTCCCGCGGAAATTAATCTCCCGCGCTCTCCAAAATAATAATAAAAAAATCCTCCCGCTAAAATCTCCCACCACCACGCCGAGTGAGTCTATCATTACTCCCTCTGTCTCCTCCTCAGCGCACATCCACGGTGAGGCTGGAAAATATTTGGACAGGTGTTCTTTTATACACACGCATGCACACACATCTCCGTCTACGTCATGCTAGATGCAGCCCCATAATGAGGGGAAGGGGCAACGTCCTCGGGCCTGTGTGCCCCATAGGCTGGTACTGTACACTGTTCTCTATTTTGCACTCCGTGTTTAATCCCTGACAATAAAAAACTGTTTAGCACCAATTTTCCCTTAGTTTTAAAACTTTCTTTTTTTTCCTGTTTCAGACAACTGTTGAGGCCACATCTGGAGGACAGATGTAGTCTCTGAGCGTGCTTTCTGCTTTCGCCTCTCTCTCTCTCTCCCTCCCTTGCACACACTCTCTCTCTCTCTCACTCTCTCTTTTCATTCCCTCATTCTCTCCCTCTCTCTCTCTTTTTTGGGGGGGGGAAACATGAGAGCTGAGCTAATTCGCTCTCTCCCTCCCACCCCGACCGGACCACCCACATTCGGAAACGCCTAGCTGTTCCTGAGGCAGAGCCTCCGGCAGTCAAGAGAGAGAGAGAGAGAGAGAGAGAGAGAGAGAGAGAGAGAAAGAGAGGGAGAGATGTAAGGATGGGTTATGACTGATGGTTTTAGCAGAGTATCAATTACATCAACGTCAAAACCATAACCTGCCATTGTGTAAGGAGCGAGGCTAACTAAGACAGCTTGCCTATCGTTGCCTCACTGCTCAATTGAGGCTCTACGGTATGTTAAAATGCAAAATCCCAGGCCTTGGACTTTTTTTTTTGTTCAGCCGCCCACCAGTGCATTCTACACTCTCTCATCTCCTTGCCCAGCATTTGATGTTACTTGTCAGAACACATTACTGCACAAAGCCTCTCTGGTTCTGAAGTTTCCCCACCATGCATCCTCACAATGGGTATTTATAGTGGCCTGAGCTACACATGTCCATCATGAGATCCTGCTTCAGAAACACTAGGCTGTGGGTCCCGGTTGTGGTCCAGATGTTCTGAGTAACATGCATGAAAACAATAAGAGAATGCATTTGAAAAGCAGCTTTTATTTGCTTGGGTAAGCAGTAAATTAGCTCCTCTTGGTTCAACTCAAGAGTCAACCTTTCCCATCTAGAGTCAATGTCGCCACCTTGTGGCTCTGACGTATTACTACAACTAGACGAAGCCTCTATAACGGGACAACTTCAGAGGGATCGTAGCTGGTTAATAGTCGAAGACTCACAGTGTCATAGACGTTTTAACGTGTGCAAGCATGCAAACCAGTGAATCAACTGGGAGATGCAAGGGAATGAAATGACTTTAAGGTGCGACTGTATGCAGAAGCTGCAGCATGAGCTGGTGATCTTATAACGTCCTCTGGAAGCTCTTCACTTGTTCTTTTGTGTTTTCCTCCTCCCCACCTCAGTGGCTATTGACCCAACAGTGGCTCCCAGCATCCCCCCGAATGGCCCCCCTAAAAACAAGCCGAGCAGCGACCCCAGGAGAGCCTCCCTTCTCACAAATTTAGGAACCCTCCTCATCCATCCAGTCAGCATCTCCCACAAGCCCCAGAGAAACGAAGGAGGATGCTGAGAAGCAGCAACTGAGGTGGAGGGGATGATATCATCTACGTCGAGGTCATTTATGCTTCTCTCCGCCTCCTCCCTCGCTCTCTCCATGTCTCTGTCATCGATGTCTTCTTTCGGATGTGGGCCTGCTGGATCGTCCTGACCGTCGACCTCCTCTCCCATTCCAGATTGTCCCCTGTCCTGTCTCACTATCTCTTCCTGTCGCTGTCTCACCCTTTCCTCAGCCTCCTGGTAGAGAGGGCAGCTGAAGTGCTCGGTCCCACTCTCCCTCACCGCCTGGTCGACTTTCTCCAGCAGCTCCTCCACGGCCTTCCTCTCCTCCTCGCCGCTGCCCCTTCTCAGGACGTGGAAGCGGTCGCCACATCTTTCCACAAGCTCCAGGAGATCTTTGTGCTGTGTGATGAGTTGTTCGTCCAGCTCATCTGTATGGGTGAGGAGCACAATGGCGTGTCCACTGACGGCAGAGGGGCCGAACAGCTTCTCCAGGGCCTCCAGTGCCTCGGGTTCCCCATCGACGGGCTGGTTCGCTGGGACACACAGCAGGAAGGCATGGGGACCAGGGGTGGACAAGGCGACAAACGAGGAGATGTGGCGTCTCACTTCTTCTGGGTTGCAGCCTGAACTGAACCAGTCTGGAGTAGTGACTACTGCAACCTGCAGGCAGGAGGAAACAAAGGTAAGGATTGAGGCCTGCATATATACAAAAGTTGATCATCCAATGACAACACTGCATACCTTCCTCCCTGTGACATCCCCCCGGTGTTTCTGGCACTCCTGGATGACAGCATCCCCCGGGGCATGCTGGGAAGTGAAGCCTTGAAGGCCAAGTATGGTGCTCCCCGCTGAACTCTGTCCTGACCCCGCCCGGCCCAGCAGAACCAGTCTCAGCTCTGCAAGCAATTAGAGCAAGATCAGGAGACAGTTTGTGTGCAAATAAACAGCTTGCATATCCTTTCACACGCCGATGTGTTAAGTGAACTCCTTTTACGGCCTCGTAAAGCAGGCAGCTGCCGTACGGGCACCCCGTTGTATTGGGATGTAGCCATTGGGGTGTGGGGGTCACCGTGTTAGCGAGCTGTAATGCCGAATTAGGTAGCCCCAAAAGAATGGCTACGTATCCGGGATGTCGCGGGAACACGCGTCCGTTCACCTGAAGCCACCCTCGACTTGTATCCCACGTCAGATAGCGAACGATAGCAACCTGTAGTTTCTATTTTTATACTTTTCAGACTATAAACACGGTTTCAAAGAAAGCCTCACCCGGAAGGTAAAACCACTTCCAGTTGTGATTCCCTTTCTAACAAAATATTGTTATTCCCGAGAGCAGCGGTAAAATAAATTGTGTTCCACACAAGATTACGTTTCTACACGGGAATATTTTCACGACACCATGGATACACCAATTCTTTCAGGAATACTAAATTTGTCGTTACAGCACATACTGATACAACTAACTCAATAACTCCCATTTAAAAGCAAAAACACCAAATGGCGGAAGAATGACTTTTTATTACAACCAAGTTGAAGAGCTTCCGAAGAGTCCTCTCGTCCAAACCCACCCATCAGTAGCTCGGTTCTAAATGCGGAAGAGGGAGCGGCGGCCGGGTCGGTGACATCGCTTCTTTGTGTACATCTGTAGTCTAGCAATGACTCGCTCACAACACACAGATTTCCACTGGTCGTTCAAAAGCACGGTACCTGTTGGTGAATCCTCTGATGCCATTTCTTGTGCTTCACAGCTACACCGTTAACTCAGGGAACAGCTGTACTTCCTCGTTCCTATCATCTGACTGCTATCCTATTGGGCCAGCTGGACTCCCCCCCCCCTGTATGGGCTGAACACAGATCCATCTGTTGAGACTTTAAGGGTGTGTCCTGTCACATCTCATGGCTGCAATACCCACCTCTCCAAAATGCTGCTGCTTCCATGCCTTGTTCCAGTTCATGTTTGCATAGTTTGGCCGTATTGATGCTCATCCATCATTTGTACAAGGACAACCTCGTTTGAAAATGTGTCACTTTAATATTTTTTTTTTAGATTTCCATACAAGAGGCTGTCTGACAGGAAACACATGAATATGAAAATGACTAGAAGAACTCATTTCCCCATCTCAAGTTCTAAGGTACAGTCGAAAAATCTAAGTCCTGTATGCATGGTAAAATAGCACGTATAAAACAAGGCATGAAATACTTACATGGTAAAAGTAAAAGGTTGTCAAATATATTATTCTTATGTCGATGAGAAAAATGAGATTTGGACCCTGACTCAACAGTACCTGTACATCTGAGTAAAAACGTTATCCTCCAGGTCATTATCTATGAATGCGTGGCCATTGTGGACATTAAAATGTGCAGCAGTCTTACACTGACAGTCAAACATACTTATCCACCAGACAGATTAAAACCCCATTCACACGGACTCACAGACACATACATGCACTCTGTTCATACTGAAGCCAACGGTATGTCAAACCAAGTGAACGTGCCAAAGGATTTTTAAGGTGTTCAGTAAAATAGGTTTCCTTTAAAAATACAACAATTAGAAAATGAACAAGAAAAAGCTTTTAAAAAAATACACTTTAAAAACAGATTGATAGTAGAAACGTCCGAGTTCTCTGATGCCAAGAAGTGGCTTAAATAGAAGTCCACATCCCCAAGAGCCACTCCTGTAAAAAGGGCACTTCCACTCAAATCTCTTCACTTGCAGAATCAAAACACACAGGAAATGGCAGAGGAATGCTCGAGTTTGTCTTCCTTCACTCAAAGCCCAGGCATGATGTAGGCGATGTTGTCCAAAGTATTAGACTGAAAAACAAAATGGATGAAGTATTATTACCAACCTGCAATTATTAATGTGTGTCTTTGTGTGAGCCAAAGTGATATTTCTACATGAATAAAAATCGAACATGGAAAATGAGTTCACCGAATCGAGAAAATGACATTTTGTGCACACCCTCAGATTTTCCTACCAAAATGCGACCGGTTGAAATTACTGGTTTGCATTTGTCAAACCACATCTAGTGCATGGACAAAATTGAACAACATCCAAAACAGCATGCTGCACAGAGAACAGGAAAATACCACGAGTGAGCCACAACCAACAGGTCACCACAGTTTATAGCAGAGAACAATAACAGGCAAGGGTTGAGGTGGCTTGCAGAGGGAAGGAGGAGACTGAAAAAGATGTAAGAATAATAAATAACACGCCAACAGTAAAACTGATCCCCAGAAACCAAAATTCTACCTAAGCTAATTCTGACTCATGGAAAGCTACTCTATTTGTTCATTGTACTCCTACACTGAAATTTGTTCTCTGCATTTAACTTATCAAAAGACATGCTCCTTTTTAATGAAACAATTGCTCCTGAATGAATGTGAAATAAATTTGCTGAATTACTATTTTAGAGAGACAGTTTTAAGAGAGCTGCAGTAGCTCTGGGTTATAGCATGTGCCTCGGGAACTGTGGAGCAGGAAGGGGATCCTGCCTTAATCCCCCAAGCTCCATCTAAGTCCGTGTCCATCCCCACAATCCGGGGACTAATTGCAACACGTAAAAGGACCTCTTAGAGAAAGTCAAGTGAGTTCAAACTGAATTCGGACATGCATTATTTACAGCTCTTAAATAGGTTACAGGATGCTCTAAGCCACCAGTGGACTTTGTTGACAGCAGTAGTTGGTCATGTGCTCTTCACTTCAGAGCTCTCGCAAGGGCTGCTGACTGAGTGAAGAGCAGGACCATAGCCCCTGTTTATTGTAAAGACATTTCACCTCAGGAACCACTTCAGACACAAACATCTACATCCTTTCCAGTGCAAGTACACACGTCTGCACATTTCAGATATAGGCAATGAAAGTGAATTTGCATACTTATGGCAATATGATTTAGTGTGTAACTCACAATTCTTTTCTTGTGTTAAAACTCAATTCCCTATTCTTTTAACCCAGTAAATACAATGTGGCTTTTATACATTTTTTACAGCAGCCCACACTGGTCTTATTCTCCTTTTTCTCTTTTTATTATATATCATTTATTTTTATATATTTGATCATACCTTATTATTATACATCTATTATAACTTATATAATTATTACCTTATTATTATACCTCATACCCTATGTTATACCTTATTCTGTTATACCTATTGCTTTACATGTATATGTATGTATACACACACACACACACACATCTTATCATATGCATATGCATATATTTATCTTATCTTTATTTCATATGTTTCTATAACATTGTCTCCAAGCCAAAGAATTTCCCACCACTACTTATACAAACATCTTGAATCTTGAGCAGCTGCAGTGCCTGAGGACCAGCTCAGTTCTTTTTCCTATTCCCTTGGCCAGGGCCACAGACAGGGGTATAAACACTAATGTCTGCATCTTTTTGACGGTGGAAGGAAACCAGAGCACCCAGAGGAAACATACATAGACACGGGGAGAACATGCAAGCTCCACACAGAGAGGACAAAGGATGGGATTTGAATCTAGCACCTTTCTGCTGTGAGGCAACAGTGCGAACCACTAGGCCACCGTCCTGCAAAAGTTAAAAGCTTACATGCAGAGCTGGCCTGTTTTGTTCCAGTTATTTGACAGACGCAACCAACGCACAATGCATGAAATCTGTTAGCGGGTACCATCAAAAGTGGTTACTGTGCTCGAGATTTCTTTCCCACATTTGGTTTTGTGCTCATGTTGAAAGGCTGGACAGTTTCACTATTTGACCAGATTCTTATAAGCTTAGATTTTGAATCAGCTCTGCTTTCAACATAGGCATCATAAATTTAAAGTCAGCGGCACCAGAAATTCAGTGACTTCCTTTTACAACCTGACAATCATGTTATTGATATTTGAGATTAGCTTCGGTTCCTCTAGAGGTTTTTAAATTGGCTATGGTTAGCTGCTCAGCAGTTGGTTGCAGGCTAACACTTGAGTTTTTGTTTGCATCGAGAATTGGCCTTTGGAAAATACCAATTCAGAATAAAAAAGTAGTTTTGGAGCTAAAAGGTCTATGACAACTTTCACAAGATATGGGAAAATGACAGTGACGTACCAGTACATTGCGAGAACATCCATTGAGCTGTGGGATCTGCGCTGTGAGACAAGTCAGCGGCCCGAGGGCACATAAGATGGAGTCCAGCAGTACAGACAGACTGCCAGACACTGCTACCATACCCTGAAATAGTGGAAAAAAAGATTTAATCAGTTGAAAGTTGATTCAACTGCTTGTCTTATTAAAGATTTACCACAGGTTGTTGCAACATCCAGGAACAGACAGTAGAACAGGTGGAATACCTCGGATGATAATGATTCATTGAGCAGTGATACCAACTATAGATGGGGGCACTGTTACAACAAGTGAACAGAATAAAAACAAGCCATGTTTGCATTTATGTAAATTGGCATTGGCAGCTGTTCTCAATATGGAACAGTAAATATGCAAAGATGTGCAAATATAATTCCACCCATTCATGTGTGAATAAGCACAAAATGTAAATATGGAAATGGTTATGGGTAAATACTTTCAAAGAAACCATAAACTGCAGGTACATTCAGGTTTAAGGTGTACATGTATACAGTAATGTGTGCAAAGGATGTAGTCAAGTACAAAGACAAAATGTTGATGTAGATGTACAAATGATTGTAGCTCACAAAACGTCCTTGATGAGGTAATATAAAATCATAGGTGTGTCCATGTGTAGAAATGTGAAAGCTAGCTTTTATTGTTACAAGATAGTTAAATCCTCTGCAGAGCAGGTGATATTTCTTCTGGAATAGAACAGAAACGTTACACCGGTTTAGGCTTTCATATTTGCTTAACTCTAATCTTCAAAATGTGGGAGTTTAAAAATTAAATGCTAAAATCAATATTTGGAAATGGAAAATGTAATTATTATTGATATACGGAAAGGAAAAGACCAGGGACCTCTGAGCATGTGTGTGTGTGTTCTGTCTACCGCTACACACTAACCTCAGTTTCCTGTAGTCGATGGCCAATCAGGGACAAGGACTCTCCTAGTAACTGTAAGTGAGCAGCTGCATCGATAGGATCAACATCTGGGGCCCGTGCTGGTGACAATGACACACCTCCTGTTGCTCTGCTGGGGGAAACCATCCCTGTTCCCATTCCTACACTTTTCAGAGCACCTTAATACATAAAGACATCAGACAAGACCAAATCTGACCAAACATATTCTAGTGAAATGGTGTCTAAGAGTGGTGAGCGAGGGGAAAATCTAATAAAGAAGCAGCAATGCTTTAATTACCCAAGTTTAATGGGTGAAAACAATATAAATATTGTCGACACACTGCAAGAAAGTTGCACAGCAGAGAGCTGACCCAACAGATGCCACACAGAATTTTATAGACTCATTAAATACCCAGACAGGAAGTTAAATTTGGACATACTAGAAAACACACATTGAAAAGAAATTGGGCCAGTATAGCATTGCTAACCCTGTTGTTGGTAGCAATCGCATATATGCCTAAAGAAAGATCATTAAAGTATAAAAACACCATTATCTTAAGGTATTTGTGATGTTTGCAGATGTACAGATTGATATATGTTTGGCACAAAAGGGGAAATTTAAGCACCTACCACTTTTGCTTTTTATATCTGTGGAGCTTTTACGTTTGACTGTGGTGGCCTCTGCTTTGTTCTGTTTGTGCTGCAGATATTGGGCTTTCTGTCTCCAGACCTGGTCAGGGAAGCAGACACAAAAAGCAAATGGCGTATTTAGTGCAGCATCACATCTGCTTATAAGAGTCTCAAATAGCTATTTTCTGCTTGTCTGAAAATGCACTGAACTTACCAATTTATCCTTCTCAGGCATGGCCTTCCACACCTCTGCCAACTTTTTACTGAGTTCACCAAACACTACCAATGAGAGAAAGGTATGATTAGTTACGTAATTTAAAAATAATGTTTTATTCCTCTTCAGCCCACAAATGGACAAGATTCTAGGTTGTTTAATCAAAATAGAATCCATTCCATTTGTATTGTCTCACCCACCTAGTCCCGGCTGCTCTGCGTTTATGTTGACCCTGTACTCCTTACAAAACACCTGATACGCTGTTGTGTTTTTCTTCTTCGGCTGGATGGAGAAAACCAAAAAGACACAAAGCATAAATAGTGTAAAAACAATGGCCCAAAACACGGAAAACAAATTAACACACTTTACTGCCACGTTTTCAAACCTGGTCTACACATATGTTTAAATGCGAACAATAAATTTGACTATCAGGAGTTATCAGCTAATGCCAATATCTTATTACTGCAGACATTGTTGTAATGTGATCACTCTAACAGCTAGCTCTGTGTGATTCTTTGCATGAATACCATGTGCTCAACCATATACACTGCTTGGATTTCTGCCACATTAATCAATACACGGTTTATTGTTGGTGTTAGGAGAAAATCTGCTGATGACGGCATTCATCTCGGTATTCATAAATGAAAGCAGATGGTGTCATCAACAGCTTATGCATCAGTCTGAGTTCGGCAGCACGCTGGCACATATGTGTAATCCCGGATCTGTAACTTCCTGGGGATTTGTGCAGTTCCAAAAACCAACAGAAACCAGAGTAAGATGTTCACATGCAAAGGTGGAAAGTCTTGGCAGAAACCCAGAGGTTTTGAACATGTTAAGTGAGACTTTATCCTAAATCTGGAGATCAGATAATGACATTCGCAGGACTGTTTCAATAATCAGATATTATCACAATTAGGGTAAGACTGGCCTATTAGTGTGCATGTGTAACAGACCCATTGACCATGTCTTTAGATCCAGGGCTTCATCCGGTTAAAACTAGCTACAAATATCTACCTACATCTACCTAATGAGGGCATAAACATAACTCAACCCTGTAAAAATGAACTGGAGTACCTTATCTTTATCCTTCTCATGCTTATCCCTATCTTTCTCCTCCTTCTTTTTCTTCTTTTCCATCATAACATCATTACACTGGTGTTGGTGGGGAGGAACCGGGGGAGCCATGGCATACATTGGACCAACAGCACTGTGTGTGACAGTGGGATGAGGGTGGATATGACCCCTGGATGGGTCTGATGAAGAAACATACAGCAGAGAAGGGATGTCAACACAAAAGTTAAGGGTTTAAGAATATTAAGGCTAATAAGAATATTGAGAGTACAAAGTCTCAATTATTTAGACCCAATGCTGAATCTAAAATCATACAAAACAGAGGAGAATCTCAGCCAGTCTATGGGTTGAATGGTGCTTGGACTGAGATAGCTTAGACCTTACTCATCCTTCTATATCACCCCACCTCCAGATCCTTTTATGTGCTTCTTCTCCCTTCCACTTTTCTCCTTGTCCCTGTCCTTCTCTTTATCCTTTTTCTTCTTGCTTTTCTTGCTCTTCTTTTTCTTCTTTGAAAGATGCGTGTATGAGTCATCAATAACAAGCTCCCCTGCCTCCAGTTCCCCGCCAGAGGAAGAGCTATCATCTCCCAGGCCACCACCATAGTGACCTGAAATAGTGCAAGAGGCCACAAGAGCAAGCGTTAAAAAATGCATCAAGAACAAACAGGTTTTTGCAAATAAGGCTTTCAAAGGACCCCACCCATGTGGGGTTGAGGGTAATGTTACAAGACGTGTCAGGAGCAAAATCAGCAAGTCAAGCATATCTGCTTTCAAACTGCAGTGTAGCAAGGATAGCTTCAGAAAAAGGGCTCAGACAAGCAGGGATTTCTTACATCACAAACCTAAGGAACCAGTGCAGGGTGGTGCTTTACATATCATTATGTTCACTCGCTAGTAGTAGTAGTAGTAGTAATAGTCGTAGTAGAAAGAGTGGTAGTAGCAGCAGTAGTAGTAGCAGCAGTAGTAGTAGTAGTAATAGTAGTAGTAGTGGTAGTAGTAGTAGTAGTAATAGTAGTAGTAGTAATAGTAGTAATAGCCATTTCCAAGAGCACTGTCTTGAAAATTTACAACAAAAACAGATGATTTTTGCCGCAAAACCTATATAGAACTCCGATGCAGTGCCATCCATTTATCCTGGGACACAGTGAGTATGAGCCAACATGTTGATCAACTGGTTTGTTTATTTTTCATTTCTCCAGAGACTGTTAAACTGTTGAGCTTGGGGGATTAAAGTAGGATCCCCTTCCTGATGCCCAATGGTGGGTCGGATTTGTCAGTTCTCAAAGCACATGGTCTACCACTGAGCTACTGTGGCTCGAAATGTATGACGTTCCCATTGCTGGGCCAAATTGGCCAAAAATGTGTGCTGGTAAAACCACTTGATTCATAGATTTCCTGAAATAAAGTTTTATCTCTGATGCATTATTGGGCAGTGGTGTCTCCTGTGAGGTGCATGCTATACTTGGTGGGCAGGTAGAACTCAGCATAACACTGGTTTGCATGATACTGGTTTGTACATGCACACCTTAATTACTCCTGCATTACCACTTGCTGAGTGGCGGAGATGCGAGGAAGATTTGAATTGAGGCCAGAGATAATTTGCATATTTATGGCTTTTGATTTTTTTTTATGAGGGAGGAGTAGATGGTAAATGAACTTGTTCTTATATAGCCCTTTTCAAGCAACCACTCGAAGCACTTATGATGAATACCTCACATTTACAGAGCATCGTGGCGGGATATGAACCCGCAATGCATGAAGCCCAGGCACACACTCTACCGCTGATGTGATCTTTATAGATTTTAATAAGAAAATTGAACTTATTTTGCAGAAAAGTCATCAGACATCATTTTAGATTTCTTAAAACATGACTAAAAGGGGACTTTATACCTTTATTATACCTTTATTATCAATCTTTATCTCATATATCTCTGTTACAAGCCTCCCAGTCAAATAATTTCATGAGTACAACTAGAGTGTTATTAGACATTTTTTTGAATTTAAGTTTAAACAACAGATTGTATGTGAATGCTTAACTGGGGTTCTACATGAGGGAAAATATATCACTAGCTTCCACTTGCATTACTTTTGAAAAAAGCTGTTTTGAGCTGTTGGATCATTAAATGGATGTAATAGTCAATGCTCTTACCTTCTACCTCAACCTCTTTCCCCACCACGGGCAAGGGTTCTCGGCTCTGTGGCTGTTTCTTCTTGGGGGATTTGGAGAGTTGCAGCCGATCTCTGTCCTTCTCCTTCTTCGTGCCTCCTTTAGAAGAGTGTGGTGTAAATGGGAAGCTCTCTGCTTCCTCCTTTTCCGGCGACATGATGAGCTTCATTTTAAGCCCATCTGCCTCACGCAGTGTCAGAGGCTCCTCTTTGGGGGCTCCCCCATGGAAGAGAGATGACTTGGTGGAAGAAGAGGAGTGCTTCTTGGATGACGAAGACGAAGATGAAGATACCGGGCGGGAGTGAGAGAAGGTGTGGCTACCTTTGTTCCCAACATTGCCACCCTCACGTTTACGATCCTTTGAGGAATGAGAGGAGAAGGAAGGGTAGGAGGGTTTCTTGTGCAGGTGGGGATTGGGGTCTGAGCCTGTGGCTAAAGGGGATGTGATAGCTTGTAGAAGGCCCATGGCTGTGTCTGTAGGGTGGGAGGAGGGCGAGGAGAGCGAGGAAAGTGGCGGAGAGCGATCTGCTGACTTGCGCTTTTTTTTGTGGGGAGGTGGACCTGAGCATTCATGGTCTTGCATGAGAAACAGATGCAGGAGAGAGACAGAGAGAGAACAATTAGGATGCAATTTAAATTAATAACAGCAAAAAAGGTGAAAACTTGAAAAACTTGACCCTCACCTCTGTAATAATAGTCATCACTGTGTTTCTTCTTCTTTTTGTGTGGGTCCCCTCCCAGCAAGAAAAGCTCTGAGTCCTAATTTGAAAAGATAGAGTGGCTTTCCATTGAAAAGCTGAGGTGTATGGCAACTCCTGAGAGAATTGGATACTATTGCCATAGCTCTCTAATGTTTAACTACACTATGACTTATTACTGCTCCATTTTAGTCACTCCTGTGAACCAGGGTCCATATACAAAACAAGATAATCCCTTACTGCCTGTTCCCTAACCCTAGACCAGGTATATATCCTGCTCCTACACTACCCATCAGCACACACATCTTGTCCAGTATATCAAAACAGTTAAGATTCAAAACCTTTTTAAATACTCGTGCACACATAATTTCACCTACCTTGGGGCGTTTCTTCGAGGACTTGCGAACCTGAGCAGCAATCTCTTCTTCTTCCCTCAGTAGGTCCTTGTATGATCTCCTCTTCTCTCTCTGGCTACGACCAGCTACCAGACCCCTGTCTCCCTCCATACCAGCATCTGAGAAAATGCAGGCACATGGCATTCGTATCATATTCTTGATTTTTTAAAAGTGCATCAACACTTAAAGCAAAGTGATCTTGAATATTTTACAAATACTGTTAAACATACCAACTCTGCTTCCTTCATTCAATCAAGTCCTAAAGACATTCAGACCTTATTCCATAAATGGTCTCTAAGCACCACAGATAAAGTGATTAGTGACATTGTTCAATTAATTTATTCAAATTCCCTATTGCTTGTCTGTGATCTACCTATTGCAGACCTAAGCTATTTGCCCTTGATATTTACTCTTGGCTGTAACACGTCTGTGATACTGGTATTGTCCTATTTATTCATTTTTTTGTGTAATTTAAAAACCCCATCACTTGTCATTGGGGATCTATCCGTGGTGCATTTATTTACAATCAATGATAGCCAATATGACATACTTTCAGCTATATTACTAATATTTAATGTTTTGTGATGCCTAAGGAGACACGTGACTTTATCAGCAATAGTTCTGACTCAGTTTCAAGTTGTTTTTTATATAAAAGCATCTGCTAAGAGAGAAATAAAAAATGCTTCTTGGAAAGTACTCAATTCTATGAAAAAGTCTAAGAGTTTAGAGATGTTTAGAAAATGAATCTTTGTTTAAAACTAAATAGAACTCGTCTCCAAACTGTAACAGAGCTTGGGTTCCTCTTTATCAAGTTCACTTGATAGTCATTTTTGTGCAGGTAAGCAATCGAGTGAATAATCCTGAACCATAAAGGAAAATTAAAGACCACATTAAAATGCAATCATTACCAAGTCCTGCTTTACTCTTGAGCTCTTCAAAAGCCATGATTCCTCTTTCTTCCTTAACAGGTATGCTGGCTGCAGGACAACATTGGCAGCATGAAGAAAAGGTTTATTACATAATTATTGACAATAAGAACATCAATTTAAAGATGCAAGTTGATGAATGACAAAAAAACATACATTGTATGAGTAATCTATGAATCGCA
>OMLC01101515.1:0-11277 GCA_900302585.1 Regalecus glesne | reverse complement strand
TATAATAATAATAAAATAAGGGGCGGCATGGCTCACTGGGTAGAGCGGTCGCCTGGTGATCAGAAGGTTGCAGGTTCGATCCCCGGTCCTACAGAGAAGTGTGTCGAGGTGTTCTTGAGCAAGACACTGTTCCCCCTAACTGCTCTGCCCTGTGATAGGCTGGTGACCTATACAGGGTGTACCCCGCCTTTCACCCAATGAGAACGAAGATAGGCTCCAGTTCCCCCACGACCTGATTTCACATAAGCGGTTGATGATGGACGGATGGATGGATAGTAATATTTCAGTTTTTGATTTACAGTCATGAACATGTTATCATTTTGTCATCATGGGTTACGAAGTTAAGATGGTCAAAACTATTGTTTTATTCATCTTATAAATCCAAACAAGGTGGGTCAAAAGTGAAAGGGTCTGAATATATTTTGAAGCCACTGAATCGTTGTGGGATTCTTATCTTTTATGTCAAGTTGCCAAGAACCACAATGTCCATGAGGAGGATCGGTGTGTTAAGTTATATTTATACTTAAAATGTTTACTAATGTAACCACAAAATGAGTTTTGGATTTTTTTATGGAAAAGATTTAGTATATTTTACAGTTGTCTCACAGTAGTCAATTTCAGTATAAAAAATACAAACATCATTAACTCCACATTGGCTAAACAAACTCATACACAATGACAAAATGAATAGCTGTGAGCCATTTCTTCCAATTGGCCGTTTTTTCACCTTAGCACCACAACATAGAGAATAAAAGAAACAGCATAAACGGCGAATCTCTGACATTTCTGCCATGACCCGATGTAGGTCTCAATCCGTTTGTCAATTTCAAGATGCAATACAACCGATTATATCAGGACAGAATCTTTCTCTTTTACCAGCATAGAATTCCAGACTGAGTGGAAAACTAGAAACAAATCCTGTCATTCAACATAAACATAATGAGCAGATAAGGATGTGATGGTCACATTTTCTTGCAGGCATGCATATTGTTTTGACCCCTGATTGAACAGTATACACGGCTTCAATCATAGTTCCTCTTTCTTCAGGGTCACTTTGTTTTTCTCCTTTTCATAACTGCAGGTACAAGCTGCAGTGTGGTCAGTTGGTTGAGGTACGAGCTCCATGTCTGCATGCTTTGTAGGCTGGCCTGACTGCTTCTCTGAATACATCTCTAATACCTTGTGGAAGTAACAATATAGTCTGTTGGGCTGCAGCAGTTCTCTGGCTATCGCCTGGCCTGCTTTTGCTATCTCCTGTGCTTTAGCATCATTGTTTTTAGCCCATTGGATTTTTGACATGAGGTCGGATAGATTTCTTGCCACAGTAATGTAATGGGTTCCAGGTTTTAGATGGTTGTAGAAGTGCTCATAATATTGAGAGTACTGTTTTAGGACCAGACTGTTTCCCAACATCAAGTAAGGAAACCTATATGCTGCCACTGTTCCATCCATGTTCACTTGGTACTTGTACTAAAAAGTGGAAGACAAGTAGACAAAGCATTAGCGCTATGAACTGCGACCATCAATTTCAATCAATTTAAACATTCACAAGGTGAAGCAGGCAAACCAAAACTGAAGGGGGAGGCATGAAAAGGAAAAAAAGACCTTCTCACCTTGAAGAAATCAAAGAATCCAACAAGTGAAGCTCTGCCCACATCTTTTTCCCTGGCCCTGAAAAAGAACCATCCAGTAATCCCTGCGTCCAACAGCTCTGGGTTTTTCTTGGACAGAGATACTAGGTGGAGTCTTCCCTCCTGACTGTCACGGCCACGGAAAAATGCCTTTTCTGTCTTATTTACCCATGGAGGTCCTAGAAGTTGATGTTATGCCAAAAATAAAAAAGATCAATCTTCATAACAATAAATCATTGCCAAGACTCTTTTAAAGGGGAAAAGTAATAACATTTTTTTCTAACTTCCCTAAATTTGACTCTAAACAGAATATTACATTTTATTAATAAACTGATGAATGGAAAGATCTTTGCCCAAGACAGCTACTTTGCAAACACATTTCTAAATAGTCCAGCATCTTCTTTGATATTTAGTTATATTCTAGTTATATTCTAAAATCCTAATGGTAGGGGGCTCAGTGGCAGAGTGTGCGTTTTGGGAACTGATGAGCCAGAGGCTGTGGGTTCAAACCCACCACACGATAGCAGGAAGAGCATCTGGTCTTAATCCCCCAAACTCTATCTCAGTTGATGTCCACTCCCACAATATGGGACATAATCCTGACACTTATATGACCGAGGAAGATGCAGAGAACAGGAAGAGATGGAGATTGATGATCCGCTGTGGTGATACCACAGCAGCCAAAAGTAGTAGTATGTATATATAATCCAGTAATCTAGGTGATTTCTCTCAATCTTGTACAGTGCAAGCCTGTTTCCTGCTTCACACAATCATCAGTTGCCATTTGAGCCCAATAATGAAGAAGTAGTGGATATATACATCCACTACTTCCATTGCTTTGCATCATGTTACATATGCTCAAGAAATTGAGCAGCAGCTGTAGACACAGAACAAATCATTTACTTTTTCATTCTTAACAGCCGACGCAATTGACTTAGTATGTAAATAAATAAATAAACGAATGGATAAATAAATGATTCCCTTATCAGTCCCACAAGGGGAAATGTGGATTTCTCTCCATTTTTGACCCAACCTATTGTATAGGAGCAGTGAGCTGCCACCAGGTGGCGCTCAGGGAGCAGTTAGGGGTTAAGTGTCTTGTTCAAGGACACCTCCACATGCTGTATACAGGACCGGGGATCAAACCTGTGACCTTCTGATAGCCAGACGACCACTCTACCCACTGAGCTATGCCGCCCCCTAAATAAATGTAAATGTTTTTATATAGCACTTTTCCAGTCTGACGATCACTCAAAGCACTTTGCAATGTACGCATCACATTTACCCAGCTACACAGTGGGATAGGAATCAGCAATGCCTGAATCCTAAGTGTGCACTCTATCCAGTGAGCCACCACAGCCCGAGACAAGCTTGTAGTTTAGTCAGTGTTCACTGCCACCAGTCTGGATTCATCCTCAGGTCTGAGCTTGCCTTCTTCAAAGCTAACTCAACCTGTTAGCATGACCTGCTTAGATGCTGGCTGCCCAGCAAATGACTACCAATAAAAGGAAAGTAACCACAACAGAATGATAGAATGTGTAGAGTGGAGAGAGCGCTGTTGAACTCAATGGAATGAGGTCTTCATTTTCAAAGCTCTGTCAAGTTGTGGCCAAAAGTATTTAAAGCAAATGTTTGCCTTGTTTTTTGGAAATACTACATTGAAGTATGTTATAAGTATCTACTGAATCCTGCTGCTCTTTCAAATGACAACTAATGGCTTTAAACATTTTTATTCCCTTTCTCCTCCACCTGAATCCCCTGAGTGTCCTACTGCTGGGTCAGTCTATTTAATACCCTCTAGAACCTCAACAGGAAGGAGGAAGTGGTAGCATGTGTCTCCTCCAAGTCACATGACCACTAGCCCTCACTAGTCCACACATCATGGTCTGGTGGGGAAAGCACAGTGCTTGGCCGTCAGAGGAGAATGAAGCAGAGTACTTTCCCTTCACTTCCAGTGAACCTATTTTAAACCCCTTTTGAGCCACTGGTGAATAAGGCTGCAGATGAAGCCTGTGGGAGCTGCTATCAAAATTGACCCTCACGACCTTCCTTTCTTACACACAGTGGTGCAGTGAAGACGCGACATTTTGGAAATGCTCTAACCTAGTCATTTAGTCATCACAGGTTGTCCCTTGTCAAAGTTACTCCAATGCTTATATTTGCTTTTTTCTGCTTCTAACCATAAACTTCAAGGACTGGTCATTTGCTGCTTGATATATTCCACCCCTTGACCGATACCATTGTAACGAGATAAATGTTATTCACTTACCGGTCAGTGGTTTGATTTTTTAAAAACTTATTATTTCCATGCTTATTTTCTATGATTGTTGAGAATGTACATGTATACATTCTTAGAACGTGACCCCTCTTTAACTTTTATGAATGGATGTACACTGCACATATTTCCTGTGTTAAATTTTCTTTAAAAAGGAGCCACATTCACAATAACAAAAGTACCATCCATCTACAGGTATCTGTCGTCTTATATAATCAATATTTCTCAGTAATTCCATAGAGTGCTTCATAAACACACGGCAAATATTTGAAAACATTTGACTTTTTCCAATTGAAACATTTAATTTGCTCTCTCTATGTACATGCTTATTTACCATAGCGTAGTCAGTGTGTCTGGAGGACGCAGACTCAACTTCAGTTCAAAATGTGAAGGTATTCATATAGGGCTTCAATATTTCACTCCACTACAGCCTGCTGAGTGTTACCTGTGTTGCCTTGGACAGACAGCAAGTCATTGGTCACACCTCTCATGGTCTCCATGGTGGAGTGAGTGATGTCATAGGTGGGTAGAACAATATCGCTTGTCTCTGTGGAACCACACCAGGACAAGATTGGAACAGGTCCGGGATTGGCATCTGCCTTTCTCGTCTCAACTGGCCAGTCTCCCACATTAATGTAAAATTCCAAATCAGGTAACTTCACCTTCAAGACCATATGAGAGGATTAAACCACATCACTATACCATGGTGATCAAAGATACATTCATGGAAAGTAGCAGAATCAATAAAAAAGGAATATTGTTATGAGCTCGGTTAGGTTCAACACATGTGTCAGTTAGGTACTGTATTAATCCAAACTAAATGCCAGATGATTAATGGCAAAAACTGAATACATTGTTTGAAAAGATGTTTAGAGTTCAGAAACTCTCTTGTCCCCTTTTAACCGTATGCAGCAATAACCTTATTGATTACACATACAAATTAATAATCAGTAAGAACACTGTGTAAATGCACGGCTCTTTACCTTTCTGGTTAGAGAGAGCAGCATTTCATCTGAGAACATCTTGAAGTCTGTGTATTTTCCCAGTGAGCGACGATACACTTGGTTGTGTATGATTGCATAGTGAATTAGACCTCCCCTATTGGCAAATCTTTGAGGAACCTCATGTCGGAGGCGCTGCAAGTCAATTGTGGTAAAAATACTGAAGTCCTCAAGAATCTGACGCTCTTCAGCTGGGCAATGCATGACACTTTTCCAGATAGAAGCATCAGGTTCTGGACAGTCACAGTATTCATGATAAACTGGACCTGAGGGTAGAAAATGACAACAATCAGTGTGTGCCTTGCTCAGCCTAAGGTGACACACCAGCTAAGAGCTTTGACGCTGTGTCTGGAGGAAAGTCTTTCTGACGTACAAATGTATCTCTATTGCACATGCTTAGTCCAAATCAGCCTATTGACTCTTAAATAAATGGTGAATGTACTTCATTATATATAGCGCTTTTCTACTCTAGCAACTACTTAAACTGCTTCACAACGTAGAAAAACATATTTTCAAGCTCAATAATCCCGGTAGTCAAAAAGATCAAATAGTTCAGTCAGGTCATCTGGACATATGTTTAAAACCAAACATGAGTACGTTTCCACATTCCAATGAATGTCTTCCTCAGCTCTCAGTCCAGTATGAAACCCACCCAGCTCCCTTTTAAAGGAACACAGATGTCAATTAGGGTGCTCACAAAGAATGTGCACATTCTTTGTGAGCACCCTAATTATGTCCAGCAGTTATGTCCAGAGGGGCAGCATAGCTCAGTGGGTAGAGCGGTCGTCTGGTAATCAGAAGGTCACAGGTTTGATCCCCGGTCCTGCATAAAGCATGTGGAGGTGTCCTTGAGCAAGACACTGAACCCCTAACTGCTCCCTGAGCGCCACCTGGTGGCAGCTCACTGCTCCTATACAATAGGATGGGTCAAAAATGCAGAGAAATCCAAATGTCCCCTTGTGGGACTGATAAGGGAATCATTATCATTAGTATTATTAGATTTTCCTTGAGCAAGACACTGAAGCCCTAACTGCTCCCTAACTGCCACATGGTGGCCGCTCACTGCTCCTATACAATAGGATGGGTTAAAATGCAGGGAATTTCAAATGTCCCTTTGTGGGACTAATGAGGGAATCCGTTATTATGACCTATTTGAACTATTTTGCCTTTGCTTTACAATGTCTTGATGCATGCTCAATGATCCAGGTATGGAAATCACAAAAAAGAGCTGAATCTGTATTCAGCTCAGACTGAAGAAGTCACCTGGTGAGTGATGAAACGTTTCCAAATAAACTTCTGATCCAGTTGAACTGATTCACCTCTTTTTGTGACTTGCTTTACAACGTGTGTCTCACATTTACTGAGCGTGGGGGATTAAGGCCGGACGCCCATGTCCTGATACACTGCGATGGGATTAAATGTACAACATTTGATTTGAAGGCACACGCTCTACCACCGAGTCTGCTGCCCCAAAGAGACTAACTTTAACACAGTGGGTGTCCATAGTGCAGGTTTAACAGTTCTCACACAGCTTTGCTGAGCTGTGTTTCCAAGGCAAGACATGGCAGAAGAATTCCAGTGTACCTTGAAGGATATAAGGTGAGTTGGCAACAGCTGCATCTTGGTGGAATATTTCGACCTTCAACCCAGCTAGTGAAGTGCCGTAGAGTCGATACCTCACCAGGAAGGAGCCATCTCCTCGGTCAAGGGGCGGTGGGACGTGGATACGGACATACTCCTGGGTCAGCGAGGTTATCTTCACTTTAAAGTCATCTTTACCTAACACAGGTTGAGGGGGATTATCATGAAAATGTAGAAGAAGCCTCTAGATTAGTTCTCCATGATGTCTTAGTTGCTGTTTGTGTTTTAGGGACATTGTGGCTGTCTGCACAGCAACGTCTGATAAGAACGAACAAGTGAGGCAGGACAATACATGGGTACCTGAAGGGTGTTGCTAATTACATTTGACAGTAGATGTCTGATTAAAGTTTGTTCTGATGAAACGGCGTTTTTTCTATTACATGATTCGTTTGGAATACGGCATTTGATCATACGGATCCAAAAAATATAAACTTGACGAATTGCTATGAGGATGTTCCAACTTGCCTCGAATGAAGGGGTGGGGGTTGTCTGTTGTTTACCTGGGGAGGCGGTGAAGTTTTCTCCTTTAGAATTCACTGCTTGAATGAAGAAGAACCGGACCGGCAGAACCACATCGGGCTCAAGCCCTGGACCCCAGACATGACACCTCTCTGGACTGATTCCTGCCGACTCACAGACGTCATTGGACCATGTGAATGAAAACAAAAGCATCAGCCTATACAGTGAAACTCTCGTAACCACTCGGAATAAGTTGCCACCACGTTTGCAAATCATATTCCAGCACCGGTGTCCTGCTTTGTGTCTGGGGTTAACTTTAACAGGAGCTTCCTACAGCGACTTTAGGGAACTTGTTAGCCGACATGTTAGCATTATCCGGAGCGATTGCGGAAGTGGAGCAGCAGCTGAAGTGGACTGGGGGCTGTCCATGAGGCAGGCGTGCAGTCAGAGGCCAGCACTGCTCCGGGGGCTTCACAAGAGACCCGGATTCAAGTCTGTGTACAACTTGTAACAACTTCCGACTGAATTGAAAGACTTTGATTTGTTAAAATAAATATATTTTATTTTTTTAAAGAAATCTTTGATTGTTGTGTTATCTTGGGGTTAGTCCTAGAGCTGTGGTCTAGCAATAACCAAGCCCCTCAGAACGTAGAGTCCTAGACTGTTCCTAGACAGGCACAGGTGACTACCTTGTCACTCGGGCTACATTAACACTAAAGTCTTCAAATGGTTCTATTGCTGCTGCAGCCAGAATTCCAACTCAAAATAGAAAATTTGATCATATTACACCAATTCTGGCCTCCCTTCATTGGCCCCTTCTAAATGTTAGGTCGTACTCAAAGGTGGTTCTGCAAATGTATAAAATGCTAAATGACCATGCCCCATCATACCCGTCTGATCTCCTTAATCCACACATTCCTTCTGGAGCTCTCTGCTTTCAAAATACAGGAATCCTCTGTGTGCCTATTTCTTATAAGTCAGCTGGTGGCTGGGCCTTTTCCTATGGGCCCCATTCTTGTGGAATAACCTGGCTGCTGCTGCTGATAATCAGAATCTATTGAGTCCTTTAAATCTCAATTTAAAACTCATTTTACCGTAACCTACAATTAGTTGACCTTACATTATGCGAGTCACAACCTGGAGCATGATGGGTGAGTTTCTGTCTCAATTAAAGTACCAAATACTGTCTCTGCTGATGAGATTATACAATATCGAGCATATAGTATTGCCCAATAGCAAGTGTTCTCTTCTCGGACATGCCTGTTCTCTAACTGAATGATTTATTTTGTTCTCTTTTTTCTGTGCATGTGACCTGGGAGGAGTTTAGTCATCTCATATTGGGTGCCACTGTAGTGGGTTGGAGAAACAATACCTGGTTTATTGTTCCCTAATACTACTGTAGCCTCTTCAACGTTCATCATGCATCAATCCATTCATCCATTGTCAGCTGCTTGTCTGTGTGTGTGTGTGTGTGTGTGTGTGTGTGTGTGTGTGTGTACACTTTGGACATGTTGCCGTTCGATATCAGGGCTTGCATCGTTGGAGGTTTGATGTCTTGCTCAGTGACATTTGACATATTCTTCATATGATGGGAATGAGCCTAGTGAATGGATCTGGGATATTTGTATTCTAGATGTTCACTAACATGTGCAGGGGATTCTAACTATTATAACTCTTCTAATTCCATTATATATTCTATTATCCTCTTGAGCAGACCGGTATCATACGAGTTGCTTATGTGTTGCTTAAATGTTCTTGAGGATTTTGTCCGTTTATTGCTCGTTTTCTTTCTTTCAATGAATTCATTATGAAGACCAGTCCTGGGATCAGAAGATTTTAAGTTTTTATTTCTTATTTTTGGTTTCCAAACAAAAAAGGCACCCATTGATTTGAGTTTCACATTGAGAATGACTGTGAAGAACAGCATTATCTCATGGAAAGAGAAAAGACTGACACTGGCCTTCATGAATCGAGCTTCCCAAAGTAAAAGTGAAGATGGAGTCACTGAACAAAGTCAGCTATTAAAAGAAACAACCCAAGAGTTATGAAAACTGATTTTGGAACAAGTGCAAATTCATCTTGAATCTGATCTACCACATAAATAAATATCCTACTTTTGTGGGCTTATGCTTTATGCATATATGCTAAAATCCATGCAAAATTTGCCAAAAGCATCAACACATTTACATACTTAGTGTTGCATGTCAATGGAGTGATGTAATTTCAGATCCATGATGCTTTAAAGGGAAAAAGCCTCGAGGTTCGACTTTGATCAACACTCTTACTCTGGTTTGCCGACATACACAGGCCATCCTATGACACTCGTGTCAAGATGGTAGATGGCCATTTGTTAAAATCATACAATGATACAATGAAATAGCTATGACGTGTACATAATGTACAAAAACAAGTCAAAATCTATTGTCATAGACACAAGGGACTTGAAATGTTAATTATATCAGTATAATCTCATTTAGGCCTACAAAAGCCTTAGTAAAAAGTTGTTCCAATTCCAAATGAGAGTTCCATTAGCCACTACACAACATTTTATTTTCACTTAATTTGTTTATACAATAATGAAACAATGTGGACTACACACTCAAATTAAACTTTGTTCCAAAAGTAGAGTCAATGCTGATGTTGAGGTGTGCGGTGCTCCGTTCTATTAAACACAGTGGTGGGATCCAGGAGACTGTGTCCCGGACATTAAACTGAGCTTAGAGAGGGCCAAACCCTCCCTCACGCCTCTGTAACATTCAACAGACAAGCTAGAAGAGGGGCTCCCTGGCTTCAGTGCTGCACTACTTTCCTGTCACAAGTGAAACACTATACCAAATGATGGAGACATTGTGTATGACACCCCCACAAAAAAAAGGAAAATTACCACCACAAAATGACTGTTACAAAAAAGTATCACATGTAAATAGACTTCTAAGTGAAGGTTTAGAATATTTAGTCGACACAGTTCAAAATAACCCCCCCCCAAAAAAAGACCAAGATTTATCTTTCTGTTAGATTTTGAAAATACAGGCAACCACCTCGTTACGTTAACTCCGAATCTAGAAATCAGATGAAGCTTTCAGCTGTGCAAATAAGTCAGGTTGTATTATCTGATTACATTCTGAGAGAAAGAGGGAACACATACATATACAGTCCTCTGACGAGCAACTTGACAGTTTAATTCAGTTTTGTACATTTTGTGGTTAAGTATACATCTCATGTTACGTACAATAATTTACAGCAGGGAAAGTTTCTTCAGTAACATCTGTGATCCCAAGCATAGTAAATAGCCACACAATATCAGCATAAAAATATGTTTGTTATATTATGAAGTCTATCTAAATAGAGTTATACACAAATGATTAGAAAACATAGATCAGATTGGTGTTTTCACATTGTTATTTTGACAAAGTTCAGGCACAATTCATACTTGCACACAAAACATTCCTCAAAGGATGTTTTTTCCCAGTCACATGATCCTATTTGAAATGGCTCATGCCTCAAACGTGCTGAAACTGAAACAAGTACTTCATCACACAGAGGCATCCACAGAACAACCATGTGGCTGTTTAAGCTGCTGTAGTCAAAAGAACATTCCCAACACAAGTAGAACCAAAGACTACATGCAAACACCCTAAAACTTTAGACACCGCCAAGCACGACACCAATGCTGCAGGTAAAACATGAAAACCCACTCAGACAAACCTCGGGTGTTTAAGACAACCTTAGAATTTAGCAATGACAGGATCTATGATATAACATTTCAGGGTGACATCTTCACAAAGGTTTATGAACAGCATGGGCAAAACACCAAAGGAAAAACATTTGATTATGGATAAACAATCTACTAGGATCAATCAACTAATCAGACAGACCATTAAAAATGACTAAAAGTCTTTACCCGGTCTGTCTGTCTGTCTGTCTCTCTCTCTCTCTCTCTCTCTCTCTCTCTCTCTCTCTCTCTCTCTCTCTCTCTCTCTCTCTCTCTCTCTCTCTCTCTCTCTCTCTCTCTCTCTCTCTCTGTCTCTCTCTCTGTCTGTCTCTCTCTCTCTCTCTCTCTCTCTCTCTCTCTCTCTCTCTCTCTCTCTCTCTCTCTCTCTCTCTCTCTCTCTCTCTCTCTCTCTCTCTCTCTCTCTCTCTGTCTCTCTCTCTCTCTCTGTCTCTCTCTCTCTCTCTCTCTCCGCCCCCCCCCTCTCTCTCTCTCTTCCTCTCTCCCCCCTCTCTCTCTCCTTTCTCTCCTCTCTCTCTCTCTCTCTCCCCCTCCCTACAG
>OMLC01101493.1:2500-13178 GCA_900302585.1 Regalecus glesne | reverse complement strand
GGTTTCAACATACGCACAGAAGAAAAAAATTCTTAGCCCTACTGACGTCCATATACATGGTTAAATACATCAATTTTCTTCGGAGAAACGGTTTTGTGCGTGGCATTAAGCAAATTCACGTGAATGTAACGTAAGACGCGAGGCTCCATCTACAAGCCGCTATAATCTACCCAATGAGATGTTTATGTCAATTTCCCAGATGGCTTTCACTCTCATAGAGTAGCCTTGATTTCAGGTTCCAAATGATCATGAAACTGAGTCAATCGACATGCAAGTCTCAGTTGTCTGGTTGAGCTCATCTCAGACAAGGTAATTTTGTCAGCGCAATTACCTTTGTAATGTATTCGTAAGTCATGGCCTTCTCTGCTGCTTAGGTGAGCTGCTGACAGCCTGTTTTGATTTTTAAGCAATTTTGCTTTTCACTCGAGGATCGTGCTAAGATCTACGTTTCTCTCCATGTACCCTCCAAGCGCCAACCCCCACCCTCGTGATTCTGTTATTTCACATAAACCCGGTGGAAGAGCATGCTCCACAGAGACCTCAGGTTACAATGGAAAGCTTTAGTCCCTGGTTTTGACAACGCAGTAAGTTTGAAGGAGTGTGTTTATGACCAAGAAACACCTACTGTAAAGACATACCCATTCACACCAGAGCCATATCGCCTGTCAGTGGTGATGACAATGCCCCAGAGAACAGTGCAGTGAAACTGTCATCACACAATTACTCTCACCATTACTGGTCCTACGGCTCCATGTAATGGCTGTGACACACTTGGAAATGCAGATTGTATTTTCGGTCATTGGCACTTAAATGCTGCACTCCATTTTATGAAAAGATAAAGATCTCTGTAATCTGCCAGAGCTCAACCATCCCTTGAAAGCTTGTCAAGCAGGATTCTGTTGTTCACTAGTAGTTGTCAAACCCTGTCGCATCCCTCTTTGTTGGTGTGATGAAAGTGTTTATTATCTTTATTTAATTCTTTTTTTTCATTTGGTTTGCTATTGTATGCTTGTTGATGTGTGCTTGCCCCTATATAAATCTGGTCTCCCATAGCCAGACCCATCTCCCCACTTTGCTTGATTGAGCGCTGGAGAAGGGTTTGGCTCAAGCAGTTCTCTTTCTGGTATTGGGAGGGGACTCTGGCCTCTTTGTATTTCTTTAAACCAAGTGCAGGATGCCCCGATGGTGCCCTGGAGAGGAACTTCTCATTTTTAAGGTTTAGGTTGCTAGATGGGAGATTGTTGTTCTACATAGTGATGGCGGATTTTGAAATTTGTAACACAGATTGCAGAGGGGGAGGAGTGTTCTAACTGACATAGTGGACCAATGGCAGGCTTATGCCAATGGTATATATCCAGTGAGTCAGATTAACATCAACTCGGGATGATGATTGATTATAGCCCAGAGGCATATTGTGCGTATAGACACACTATGGTTCAGATGAGCAGGAAAAACAGGATGTTAGAAGAAGAAGCTTTATTCATCTGTCAATGTACATTCATACCACGACATTTTCTCTCTGTATTTAACCCATCCTATTGTATAGGAGCAGTGAGCAGCTGCAGCACCCGAGGACCAACTCCAGTTTTTTTTCCCCGACTGCCTTGCTCAAGAGCACAGGCAGGAGTATTAACCCTAACATGCATGTCTTTGTGATGGTGGGAGGAAACCAGAGCACCCAGAGGAAACCCACACAGACACAGGGAGATCATGCAAACCCCACACAGACAGGACCTGGGATGGGGTTTGAACCCAGGACCTTTGTGCTGTGAGGTAGCAGTGCTAATCACTGCGCCACCATGCTGCCTAGTTTTCTTTTAACCATGGTCTTCAAACTTAAATCCAGCCACGGCGAGGCATTTGTTAGTTTTGTTTGTTTTAAAGACACTTTGCACCAGTCAAGCCACCCAGTTATATCCTGTGCTCTGCATCTAAATTTCTAATTATGGTCTTGCTAGTTGGTAAGTGAGGCTACTTGTAGAAGAAGCTGTATCTCCGGGGCTCCCATGTGTCCTAGAAAATCTTAAAAACCTGGAAATGTTTTAGACTAGTGTCTTGATTCATGCTGGATAATCCAGTCGAGGAAATCACAAAAAGGTGAATCGGTTCATCTGGACACAACAGCAGCTGTTGTGTCCAGATGAACTGATTCACCTTTTTGTGTGGCTTAAGAGTTGTTTTCCAGCCATGGAAAACATCCCAAAAAATATGAAATTGGTCAAATTCCCTGGAAGAGGTCATGGAAAAATATGCAGTTATATTGTAAGATAGTGAGATTGCATATTTTTAGAGCAATATTAGATGGCATATTTAAACCATATATTTAGCTGCTGAGATTGTATGTCAGTGTTTGGAAGTTTGAACAGTATGTTCATTGACCAGCTAAAAGTCACACAGTCAGAGTGTAGTGTCTTCTGCTGGTAGTGAGCACTGAATAACAACATCACCCTCTGTGAGTGACGACAGTCACGTGCATCCCAGCAAAAGTCTCCGAAAACCATCTTGAGAAGCCCTGGAATTAATTTTTTTCCTAACTTTGGAAAAAAAAGCAACTCTGAATTTCACTTCTGTTTTCCTTAACACAGACCCCATGGCCAGCTCTGGCAGCAGTTCCCACATACACGGTGGTGCTGCATGCGCTGGTACCACCTACCGAAGAAACCAAGCTGGCTGCCTGGATATGATGGCAGATTGGGTTTAACAAGCCAGATGGGTTGTTATTGTCTGATCAATCCAATGTTTGTTGGCTTTTATGCCTTTTATTACGGTTTGTTTTCCTTGCGTGTAATTTACTCTGTTGATTTGCTTCCCATGGGGGAGTGTCTGGGTTCAAAGCACCTCTCTGCCTGACCAGCGTTACTTCCATCAGGACCCGGAGTCCATCCGTTTGTCCTCTGGGCCAGATATGGCCTCCTGTGATAGATGGTGAGTGGGGCAGCCCTGTCCTCCACACCTCTGCAGATTTAATCTCCGTTTAAAATCTGTTCCACTTGCGTCTGGCACGGTAACATATGCCTAACGTTGCCCCCCCCTTGCTGGAAGTTCAAGTTTCAGTGTTGCTTTTAGACGTCCTTTATTTCCTCCGTTGGCCACTTATTGTGATTTCCATGGCTGGAACGCTGCTTATGTAGTTCAGAGTCATGTTTTACATGTGGATGGTGCTGCATCTGAGCCTCAGAGCTGTTTTTGGATTGCCCAGAGGCAGGCTCCCTCCACATGGGGAAAGCCACACGTTTCTCTGCCTTTGGAAAACTACGCCGGACTCGTCAGGACAAAACGTCGTGTGTTCTTTGGTTCTCAGAGGAGACTCTCAGAGGAATCAAAACTTTGACAAGACAGCTTCCCGCAGTCTCTGGAGCATTGTTATTCTCCAGCCACATGTAACAGCATGTATCCCCCTTTTCAATCATAACTGAAGTGTTGCTCCCTTTACCGATGTGAAGAGGTTAATTTTTCACCTATGGAAGCCATGGATGGGCTTTCTCTCTTCTCCATTCACCGTGGTAATTTAGACTCTTCAGCGGGGGTTTTGTTTCCTACGTATGTAATGAGCAGGATACATGCTCAACGTGTTCAATCACAAAGAGCTAATCTGACTATATTGTTTGACAAGTGTGTTCATTACAGCTTGGAGCAAGTGAGATGTAATCTAAATACAATTATACCGATTCCCGAGAACAGCATGGGGCAGGTATGAGCAAGTTACGATTACCACAGGTTATACATAATAGCCACTCTAGGCTCTGAACTTTGGAGTTTGTGAACATTACTTTTTTCTTCTCTCTAACTCGAGACTGATGAACTCGACGTTTCCCTCGTGTAAGTGAACAGGTAGGCCGGGGTAGCTCGGCGGTAGAGCGCGCGCTTCAGGAATCCGGTAGATGTGAGGCCTTCCTTGTAAAGCGGTTCAAGTGGTCGCTCGACTAGAGAAGCGCTTTGTAAGAACAAGTCCATTTACCTGATGTTGTGGATTTGAACCCACCACGGGGCGTCGGGAGGAGCATCCGGCCTGGGTCCCCCGAGCTCCATCTACATCCATGTCCACCTCGCCAAACGTGGGGACTGACCATGACACGTGAACTGGTCCTCTTTCTCAGGCTAGCGACCGGAGGCCAAAACACTGCCTTTGACAATTAAAGGGCGTTGTTTGCATTAGAATTCCGGCGTAACTTCTTAGGTTCAAGTCCATTTTTTCCAGATGTAGGTGGTCACTTTTCGCCCTAAATCTGCTGGATCCTGTCCACCACGACCTGACCGACGTGACGAGGACCCAATTCGCATCACATACGGTGAGGCTTTAATACTCATTCTGCAGCACATCAGGTACCTAATCTTTAAAAATTGCTGGCAAAAGACCCTGAAGGTGCACTGGCATTTCGGAGGTAGTGAAGTAAAAGACGTCAAGGTTGCAGAGGACTGAAACCCATCTGAACCACGTCTTCCAAGCCCCCGTTGGACTTTAAAATTTTTATCACTCCCAAATTTGTTCTCAATGGCAAATTAACAGCCTTCCTTGTGCCATTCAGTTTCCTTTCAGAGGACAAGGCTTAAATTTTCCCTAACTACCTAAATTTACTACTATTCTATTTTTCACACGACAGAATCAATACCAGGGCTGAAGTAGAGGGATAAAAATTTATGGTATCTTGCAATTTAATGGTTGAAAAGATGCAATTTGAAAGATCATAAATTGTGAAGGAGCTTATGCTTCATTGCCCTTGATTCAGTGCTTGCTGTTAGAACTTGATTTGCGAGTGTCTGCAAAGTGTGATTAACGAGGCGATCAATGTGCGCTGCAGCACACTACGGCACTCCTAATGCTCTTCATTAGAATAAATAAAATAAATTGACTGCAGCTCTATGAAAACTCCGTAATGGTTAAAAATCAAAGAACGTCATCGCTCAGCCACGATTTAGCTCCTCACAGCCTGCATCCACCTTCATCACATTATCCTGACAGCCTCGTCACTAAACCTGCAGGGGCCCCCGAAACAGACATCGGGGTGGGGGATTGAGGAGGACGCGGTGTGTCGGCGGGGGCCACCGAGTATTGCTTAGTTGACTGGTAATCATAAATCGGAGGGCTTTTGTACAGAAAACGTTGGGGGAAACGCAGTTTGTGGAGTGTTAATGCATGAAATAGCATTTCAAGCTGATAAATGGTTTGCAGGAGGGTCAGTCTGTGCAGATTGCTCCTCCAGTGCTCTTGTTTTTCATGAAGGCACGATGTTTGCAATAATATTTACCAGGGAGATTTTTTCCAGCTCACCTTCCTTTGGAGATAGAATAGTGCTGTTATTCGGTCTGTTGAGAAGGTGGGCATTATGTCTTGATGGTGCTCATAACTCTACTATAATGTTCAGCTTTTTTTGTCTCCTCTCTTTGGGTTATTGTCGTCGTAGGCTAGCCCTGCCATGTTGCATTGGCTAGCTGCTATATAACCCACACTGCAGTCATTTAGGCCAGGCCTTCAATTGATTTCATGCAACATCTCCCACACAGTGAGGGCAATCAATTAGCTGTACAAGTAATTGGGCCCCACAACACATTAGTAAATGAGGAAGTATTGATATTGTCATCTTTCTCCATTGACTCAAAGGTTTGTGTCATGTTGCCACCATGTTGTTGAGAGAATCTGAAGCAAATGTACTGATCCATGACTGCATAGATGATGATGATCCTTAATTATTAATGATCCTTAATTATTTAATTACCTACTGATCCATGACTGCACAGATGATGATGATGATGATGATGGTTAAAAAAATGTTCAACACCCGTAATCATTTATTTAGGCTCAAGATTATAAATGAGCAAAATCAACAGTATTTTGCTGTGGGGCAGCATGACGATACAGCGGTTAGCATTGTTGCCTTACAGCTAGAAGGTCCCGGGTTCAAATCCCTTCTCAAACCCCGTCCTGTCTGTCTGGAGATTGCACCTCTGGGTGGGTTTCTTCTGGGCGCTCTAGTTTCCTCCCACCACCAAAAAGCTATGCGTGTCAGGGTTAAAGCCCCTGGCTGTGCCCCTGAGCAAGGCCGTAGAAAGAAGATCTGGAACTGGTCCCTGGGTGCTACAACTGCACCCTGCTCCTATACAACAGGATGGCTTAAATGCACAGGACAAATGTTGTCCCGTGGATGTACAGTGACAAACGAATAGTTTCTTCTTCTTGTAGTGTAAATACTACCTCGATAACATGAGAGAACCTCGGAGCATTGCTTTGTGTATCCAAGTTGTTTACTCCAGAAGTCCCTTCTGAATATGCAGCCTCTTTTGTTGGTAATGGCTGTTTGTTCTGTCTTGCACGCTGGGTTTTTTGGCCGATGGGGTTCTCAGTCTTCCCCCGACTTGTGCGATGGCCCAGGGTCCAAGGTGCTTGAGTAGAGAGACACGGTACTGGGGAAGAAGATGATAGGGTACCTGAGAAGGAGAGGAAGACCACTAGGGGCCCAGTGTGCTTACATGTGCGCCGTCTTTGAGAAACCTTTGCAGCACTACAGTGGGATGAGTCACCTTCCCTCTGCCAAGCCTTTATTAGCTCACTACCTATTAAACCTGACCTGAGCGTTCATTTTGCATGGAGACACATAATTGCATGCTGCCGGTTCCTAAGGAAACTATGCATGAACTGCATATGAACTGAAAAACTTTTCTGGTTCCTCCATCTTCAACCCTCATTCTGCTCATTATTCCAATCACCTCGTGAATTACGCTCCCCGAATTAAACATGTGCACGTGCAAATTAAGGATATTAGCCCTGTGTTACTTTGCAAACTGGAATTAAAGTAGTAACCATTTATCATTCACAAATAACTCTGCTTGATAAATGTTCAGTGGTTTGCAGATAATCGGTAATTGCTTTATTTCAGTTTAATTTCAAATGGATCAGTTGTAGATTCATGCTTGGTGGAATGACGAGTGCTGTTCCTCAAAATGTCTCTCCTCATAGTTGGTCGTGGGCTTCTTCTGTAGATGATGCTGTGCTCCCTAGTTAGCTTGGCCGGCAATAGCCTGGGAAAGTTCGGCAAGTCACTTCTGGGCTCGTCCACCTCGGATGCATAAACTCGTGGTACTGTAAAGGCAATTTAGATGAAGTGTGGCCAATGACAGACATTCCAACACCTTAGACAGTGGAGAAAAGGCTTTCAGTGCCTCCTTGAACAGTCGGGGCTATTTTCCAAGCATTTGTCCACCCCAAAGATGTGAATTACCACCAGAAAGCCAACAAGTCCTGATGAGTAATGGGGGGGAAATGTATGATTAATATGATCTCTCTCTTGTGCACTTTCTCTCTCTCTCTCGACAGAAACCACCAAGGTCAGAGTGTGTAGCGGAGCTATAATGTTCCATGGCTGTTCAGATTAGAAACCATGCTTTTAATTTAAGCGTTATGTACTTGTTCAGAAATCTACGACAAAAGCAGGTCTGGTCGTCAGAGTTGAGACAAAACCATTTTGTTCTGATGTAAATGGATCAGTATTCATAATTTATTCTCCATATGTTATAGTTGGCCGCGGTTTCTCAGCAATTGAGTGCGCGCGCCCCAGGAACTGATGAGCCAGATGTGGTGGGTTCGAACCCTCTGCGGGGCGTCAGGAAGGACATCCGGCCTTAATCCTCCACGCTCCACCTAAGTCCGTGTCCACCCCCACAATGTGAGGACTAATCATGAGAGGTATAAACGGACCTCTTATACTCACAGATGCGTATTAGCACACCCAAATATATAAAATTATCAGTCCCCCTGCTGTTAGCTCTAATCCCTTGTAATAATCCACAGAAAACTCCTCTAATGAATCTGCTCAGTGAAGAATTAACATCGTTCGTTCAGGTTTCCTCTCATCCTGCTGCCCTATAGCCTAACAGGATACAGCGGCATCTGGGTCTTGTAAAACAGTGGGCAGTCTGCAGGTATCGTGATTTCCAACCGGTTGGTTTGTGGAAGGTATTCTGCTCTCTGAGGACTGGTTCAGCAGTTCATAGTGGGAGTTGTTTATTTGGCCCCTTCATTGCCTCTGCTTTCCTCTGCATCCCCGGGTCAAACACCAGGCTTACTGCCCGCTGATATGTTCCACGAGAGGGTGCCGGATACCCTCAAGTAATTATTGTAGCACCGTGAATACTTTTGTTGTTGTTTTTGTCCTGTTGATGATTTCCCTGGGTATCTCTTTTCAGAGGAGGGAACAATGGGCACAATCATTTCTATATTATTGTTGTTTTCTGCCGTCAGCCAGAATGCGGCTAATAAGCCACGGCCACATATAAAGGCTCTTCTGAATGGTTAGGTGTAACTGGACACGGCCACGAATGGTAAGGTCAGTGCCAGGACAAAACAGATCAAGTTTTATCTTTCCTAATTGTTTTTAGAGCTGGATTCATGTTGCATGGCGTGTAGCGATGAATAACAAGAGAGCACAATTAATTTCTGAAAATTGTTTCAAGATCCCACCAAATTGCTCAGGCAAGACAAACAGATGTTGGTTGGACGTCGTGATGCTTTAAACCCCTGTGCATTACCGTGTACATGTGGGTTTTAGCATGCACGCTGCAGTGACTTGTTAGTTCAGAGGGCAAGTTTGTCAAATAGACATGGTTGAATGTGGCTTGGCAAATCGGATACCGTGTCTCGGTATTACGAGCACTGTTTTATGTGGGCTGATGCAGTAAGAGCCTGATGTTTTGGAAGAAATAGTTGAGACAATTTTGAAGTGTATATCTTCTGGTCTATGGGGCTATCAATGGGGTAAGAAATTAGCCATTGCTGGGGCAGTTTTCCACTAATCCAGCCAAACTCTGCCTCACCTAGTGCATCTTCAGCTATTCCCATATGGACCATGGCAACAAATATGACACTGCACTCGAGCTATTCTATACTTTCTCTGTTCAGGGAGCCGCGGTAGCTCAGTGGTAGAGCGCGCGCTTCAAGAACGGACCAGCCAGATGTTGGGAATTCGAACCCGCTGCGGCGCATCAGGAAGGGCATCCGAGCTTAATTCCCCACGCTCTAGCTAAGTCTGTGTCCACCTCCGCAACATGGAGACTAAATAAGACCTATAACAAAGAACCTCTCATTCCGCAATTCATCTGTTGAACAGATGAATTGGGAAAGCATGGCGGTGCAGCGGGTAGCACCGTTGCCTCACAGCAAGAAGGTCCTGGGTTCGAATCCCGTGCCGGATCTGATCTGTGTGGCGTTTCCATGCTCTCCCAGTGGTCTGTGTGGATTTCCTCCAGGTGCTCCGGTTTCCTCCGAATCATCAACAAGACATGCACGTCTGGGTTAATACTCCTGCCTGTGCCCCTGAGCAAGGCAACGGGAGAACGCTTCTAATGAAAAGTACTAGTGATGGTGCACATTGGCACAGAAGTCGTGGTGAAAACTGATACACAATGCTGACCTATTAATCAACATGTCATGGCTTATACTACAGAATTTGTTTTGTTGGTTTGGTTTTAATTGCAGCCCTGCTGCAATTTAGCCCTCATGGTTCCTCTTGTACTTTGCGGTTGCCTTTGTGTTCTGTATTTATGGCATGGAGTTGAACAGCGCGGTGTTAAGCCATAAGACCATGGTGCTCTCTGTGTAAATCAGTGTTGCACAAAGCTTTCCATGTCTTTCAACTCAGTTGAAGGCCTGTTTATTAGCCCAACACTCTATCTCCCACAAGATTAAAGGAAAACTCCTGTTTTTTACAGCCTGGGTCTCATCTTCCCATCATGCCTATCTGTTATGCAATTGTTTTACTCAATGGCTCCATTGTTGAGATTTTGGATCTGGGACCAAAGCTGGACACGGCTTTTCGACGGCCTCTTATGGAACAACTGGACTCGAGCCTTAAATCTTTCGCTTTGACACATGCCTCAGACGGCACGAGTTCAGTTTCTGTGATCCTTCAGTTGCATTGGGAGGGTAATTGGTCAGAGTACCGCCATCCGCCTATAGCAAGTATACGATGCTCATTTCGCTTTTCCTTTGGGCTGCAGTAGCTGAGGAGTAGTGTGCACCTCCAAGTCGGGTGTTGTGGGTTCGATCCCACCATGGGTTGTTCAGGAAAGTGGATCTGGCCTTAATCCTCCAAGCTTGATAAATGTGAGGTGTACTTTGTAAAGCACTGTGAGTGGTCACTGGACTAGAAACGTGTTCTATAACAATGAGTCAAAATATCATATTTACTGTGCCTGCGAGTTGCAGAAAGAAGTAATTTAGCAATCTGACTGATCATTGATGACCTCGAGCATCTCGGGTAAACGCTTTCACCTTCCACATTTTTCCCTTCCAGATATGTGGTTTAGGTAATTGGGTTGAATCGGACTTGCTGAAGCACGTGCTCAGTCACCCCGCCATTATAAACCTTTGTCCACTGATGGTGCAGATCTCAACAATCAAGCCAGTGAGTAATCCGACGAAATAAATAATATGTTCAAGGACAAAAACAATGAAAATAAGAGGAAAGTTGTAGGAAAAACCCCCAGAATGACATTTTAACTCCAATCCTCTTTCTCCACATCCGAGAGGCTTCAAACAGGAGCAGCAGCAGGCGAACCTGAGGGTCCCCTGCTGCACCGTACTGCAGATTCCAGGAACGGAGGGATGGTTGTCGAGGTGCAGAAGTGTAATGTAATCATTTTAAAACTCAGTCAACACTTCTCATCATAGTGAAGTGTATGGAGCCAG